>JABCKK010000008.1:0-160836 GCA_018221785.1 Calocybe gangraenosa
TTTGACCGTGACCCAGTGATGCTGGATTGATGAAACAAGCATGTGGTTTGTGATAATAAAATACATCAACCCCCCCCCCCCCCCCTTTGTCATTTCAGGCAGAATTGGTGTATGTACCTAACCTGACAAGCTGACCTGATTTCCGGTGTGAGGGGATTCATTTGGATGGATTTGCAAGAATAAATTTAAATTTTTAAATGAAACTGCCAAATGCAATACCAGATCATCGCAGCATCCCATCAGCGATAGAGATCTGTCTTCCCTGACCCGCCATATGTCGAGTTGTAGTCACGCCTTAGCCTCTTCTCCCCTTCCCTGCACTGGGAAGCTCCTGTTCCCAGATCTATCATGCATGTAATGCTCGCCTGTTGTCTTGACTGCCCATCCATGCCCATCCAGAGCAGGGTATCTCGTAATCGCAGCCGCTTGTGCTTTCAACTTCGGGTCCCCGTTCACAACGCCCACTCTATTGGGTCAAATTGTCCTCATTAGAGCACGCGGTCCATCAACGTGGGCTACACCCATCGGGACAGTCTGTGCTATGCTATGGAAAAAAAAAAAAAGCCTGACAAAACATCCTTGATGAGCAATTCAAAAAATTCAAACCAAGGCCCCCCAGCACTAAAAAAAATTCCTCTGTAATCGGGGTTACCTATGCTGACTATCCTTTTCTCGTTCCCTTGATATCCCAACCAGGAAGGTGGGCCAGTCACTTATGCGAGTAATTTCTTGATACTCCTGCATCAAGAACTTGCCACGAGGCTCCTCCAACCTTGGAACGTCACCATCGGCCTCTTCCCTGATTTTATGGGACCAACACTGTTTGCCTCGAGGCGGGTTGTCATCGTGGTCGCGTGAAATTTCACCCAATTTGTTGATCATCGAGGCACATGGCTTAATTTGTGCAAATGCATAGGCATGTTCTATAAATTCACTGAGATAGGTACAACATAAACATTCCTCTGCCACCACCACTTCTATGTCTCAGTATAGCGCTATCATTTTCGATCTTGGAGACGTGCTATTCAAATGGTCACCAGAAACCAAGACTAGCATCTCCTCTCACACTCTCCGTAACATCCTCTCATCTCCTGTCTGGTTTGACTACGAACGCGGGCGGCTCTCAGAAGACGAATGTTATAGCCAAGTAGGAGAGGAGTTTCTTCTTGATCCCGAAGACATTCGCGAGGCTTTCCAACAGGCTCGAGACTCCTTAAAAGCAGACGACGAACTCATTACCCTCATCCGAAACTTGAAAGCTGAGGCAACTTGTCAACTTCGAGTTTTCGCAATGTCGAATATATCCTTGCCAGACTATGAAGTTCTCCGGACTAAACCAGCTGACTGGTCGATATTTGACCAAGTTTTCACCTCGGGCGCTGCAGGGGAGCGCAAGCCAAACCTCGGGTTCTTCAGACAAGTCCTATCAGCCACTGGCGTCGATCCAAAACGCACCATCTTTGTTGATGATCGACCAGAGAACGTTTTGTCGGCGCGTTCTTTGGGCTTGCATGGCATAACTTTCGAGAATGCCAATGTTGTTGCCCGCGCCCTTCGTAACCTCATTGGTGACCCTTTGTCTCGTGGTCGGGAGTTTCTAAGACAGAACGCGGGCCGTCTACTTTCAGTGACGGATACAACTGAAAAGCACCCAGCCATTGAGTTACGGGAAAACTTTGCCCAACTCATGATCCTGGACGTCACGGGTGATCGGTAAGTTGAGTTTACGAACCCCTCCGTGCATACACTAACGATATTTGATCAGAACCCTGGTCAGTCTTGTAGAGCACCCGAGAACGTGGAACTTTTTTCAAGGTGAGCTAATCCTAAATTCTTCACGGGAACGATTCTCAGTGGCTATTATTTTATTTATAGGAGTGGGACAACTTACCACGGAACAATTCCCTTTTGATCTCGATACGACTTCCCTAGCACTCATCACCCTTCGCCGGGAAAAGGAACTCGCAAATTCCGTCATGGACGAGATGCTTGAATACCGAGATGCAGACGGTATCATAATGGTAAAGTTACGTTCTTTTATATTTGAATACATACTGACGTAAACAGACATATTTCGATCATCGAAGGCCCAGGATTGATCCCGTCGTCTGTGTCAATGCCCTGAGTTTATTCTACACCTATGGCCGCGGCGGCGAACTTCAAAGTACACTTCATTGGGTGGAAGGGGTTCTTCGCAACAGGGCCTATCTAGAGGGGACCAGATACTATGAGACGCCTGAATGCTTCTTGTACTTCACAAGTCGACTTCTGGCGAGCTCCGATGACCAATACTTGCACGCAACGTTGATGCCGCTCCTGAAGGAAAGAGTGCAGGAGAGAATTGGTGCTGAAAGCGACGCGTTAGCGCTTGCAATGCGGATACTTGTGACTGATTTTGTCGGCATCAGTAACGAAATTGACCTGCGCGCTCTTCTTCCACTCCAATGTGAGGACGGCGGATGGGAAATCGGCTGGATGTACAAGTATGGCTCATCAGGCATTCGGATTGGAAATCGTGGCCTTACCACGACTCTTGCTATCAAGGCTGTCGAGTCCATGCGTGGCGTCCCATCAACCTCATTGAGTCAATCTCCATCTCCAACGCTTGTAGCCTCACCTTCGAAATTAAAATCGCATCATCGTCGCAGCAGTAACATTACAAGTTCGCTACAATGGCTGTGGCACAGTTTGAAGCGCAGGGAATCCGTCGAAATTTGAGAGGTGCTTGTTGTTGAAGACCAAATGTTGCTCTGGATGGCGTCTATATCATTGCTATTTGTATGCTTTGTAGTGAGTTGTAATTTGTACATTATACTTTAATCATATCGAAGTTTGTGGCGAACATTGGAACTCGTACAAAGTCGATATGTATACATATTGAAAGGATCAGCCTCGCAAAAACCGTTTATATACGGCGTTGTCTGTTTCCTCGACGTATGTGAAGTTCAGCTTCTCTAAGAATATATCAAACGCCGGGAAGTCTACGGGTGGGACCTGTATGCCAGCGAGGACCTTTCCAAGGTCTTTATGCTGTCAATCCACTAGAGTTTGAAGAGGCAGTCAATCACCAACCTGCGCCATGATTACGATAATGAAATAGCGAGATATTCCACTCATGTTGTAAACCAAGCAAAAACGAACGGAGAGCATTTGGCCGTTCGGGAAATTCTTGGAAAAGTATCGTTAATTGCCCACACCCAACACGACGATGGGAAACCTACCAAATCGAAAAATTCGCTCGTTGGGAACAGATTGACATCCGCCAATCATGTATCTGGCATGACTTTTTGCCATTTCGTCTTCGCTGATATCAAATCCCTTCATGTCATTAGCTTCAAGGGCAGCTAGAACTTCTTTAACTTCATTTGTGCGTGACGTTGATTCTATCCTGAATGATAGCATAACATGGGCTCTGTCGCCAGTGACATTATACCGATAGATAAATTCGGTGACTGCGCGTGGGTGGATTATACTATGTAGAGCGATGAAGCTATAGTGGAACAGTCAACCATATTCATGAATATTCGGAGAAGTAAATACCAGTGCGCATACCTTCCAGGCCGTTCTGGGATATCAACGCTTAGCAAAGCTTCCCGACCTTCTCCAAGTTCTGCACGTTCTGCAACGAAGCGCAAGCGATCGAAATTCATGTTAGCGCCACTTATGACTGCAACAAATTTTTTTTGCGCTCCGATAAGGTTGTTGTCTAAGATATAGCGTTTGAGACCTGCAAGTGATAAAGCGCCAGCTGGCTCCGTTATTGAACGAGTTTCTATAAACAGGGTAGAGTTGTAATGATATCATAAGAAACTTATGGAAGGCTTGCCTTCAAAGACGTCTTTGATAGCAGCACAGATCTCGTCATTATCCGTTGTCACGATGTCTTCTAGAAGTAGTTTGCAAATTCTAAATGGTTCTTCTCCGACAATTTTTACTGCTGTGCCATCGCTGAAAGGGCCAACCTCTTTCAAAGTTACCCTTTCCCCGACGGCTAGGCTCCTTTGCATTGCATCCCCGTCTACGGTTTCGACACCGACGATCTTCGTGTTTGGGTCCCCGATTCTTTTGACATACTCGCAAATTCCTGCTACAAGGCCACCGCCGCCTACGGCCGCAAAAATCCCGTCTAGCTTATCAGATTCCGGAGTCTGTTTAAGTATCTCCATGCCTACTGTGCCCTGACCGGCGATCACAAGGGGATCATCATACGGGGGAACGAAGGCAAGGCCGTGGGTGGCAGCAAGGCGTGCACACTCTGCTTTTGCCTCATCAAAGTCCACACCATGGAGAATTACCTTGGCGCCTAGCCGGGTCACGTTCCGGATCTTAATGGTTGGGGTCCCTTTAGGCATCACGATTGTACAGGGAATGCCTAGACGAGTGCCAGAAAGAGCAACACCCTGAGCATGGTTGCCTGTAGATAGAGGATCAAAGGGAGTGAGGAGAGAGAGGCCTAGAATTAATTAATTCAGTCAAAGGAATACGCACACTAACCAGCGCTGCACGTTATGACACCCTTCCATCGCTCTTCTTCAGTAAGACTAGCCATATAATTATAGGCGCCCCTGATTTTAAAGCTAAAGACTTCATGTAAGTCTTCGCGTTTGAGCCATATTTGATTGCCAAGCTTGGCACTCAGATTTGCGGCGAGGACTAGGGGGGTTTCTTGAATGATCTCATACACTTTTGAAGTTAAGATGAGCCTCAGATAATCAGGAGTTTTAGCTGGTGTAAGGTAATGTTTAGGAAGTCGCGGATAAGACAAGGGTTCTGGAGCATGAGAGGAATACTCGATGGTTGCTGAAGGCGACATGGCTGTGGGTTAGGTCGAAAGGATAGGATATCGGAACATTTTAATTTTAATTTTATAAAAAGTGGTTAATGACCCGGGGTCACGATATGTGACGTTAACTATCACGTGACCTGGAGGTTCTCTCGCCCAGGATCCGAGATACCGTCGATTTCTCAAATTTTGGCGCTTACCATGGCCCAGGCTGCTATAATGGGCCCTCCTCTTTCTCCAAGGGAGACTCGACGTTCTGGTCGTCGCTCGATTCCGTCAGCCTCCACCAGTGCTTCAAAGTCGCCCGACGCAGATCCAACACCCAGGCAAAAGGAAATATCAGGCCGCCCACCTCTCACTTCTAGCAATAGCAGTGGTAGACACAAGCGGCTCAAACAGGAAGACTTGGAAGACACCGTAGATGATCGGAAGAGTGGCTCTGTCCCGTCTACAAGCTCTACGAGCTCTGCACACACCGTCACTACTACTACTGGACGAACGAAACGCAAAGCGAAAGATAAGGACAAAGATAAACACTTGGCAGTCGAACCCATCCTCGGAGATTCTATAGAGAACCACGAGGACCCACCGCCTGACACCCTAGAAGATGAGGAACAGGGTATAACCCGGTGTGTATGTGGAAGTACTGGTTCGTTCGCTCAGCGATCCCCCCCGTTTCATTTTCTAACATCTTCTACCCGTAAGGAGAGGATGACCCAGATGCTGGTGAATTCATGGTTCAGTGTGAAACTTGCAAGGTCTGGCAACATGGTCTTTGCATGGGATTCGAATCAGAAGATCAACTGCATGATGACGACTACTACTGTGAAGAATGTAAACCAGAGCTCCATACCGATCTTCTAAAGTGGGTTGGACAATTTCTAGTGCCCTTATCACTTCATGTCAGGCGTTCTAGGAAACGGTCCAAGAGACCGCGACAATCGTCTACCAACTCCCATCACAACCCTACTGTTTCGCGCGTATCACGTTCCCATTCACCTTCAGCTCTGCTCAAACAGCCTTCAAAACGAAGAAATACTATGAACAGCCGGGATGCAGCCTTTGACGAGAGTCTTAAAGAGATAATAGAGGCGACCGCGGCGGAAGCCGCCGCTGCTCAGGACACTGCAAGCGTAACATCGGGTGGAAATCGTGAGGGCCAGCAAGCCACCGAGGCAGAGCATGAACTAGGGCTGAATAGTCGAAAGAAAAGGAAACGGCCTGAAGACGACTCGTATGTTACTCTTAGAGATTACTTTCGTCGCTCTTCTAAACTTTACCTCAGTATACCGAAAAAACGAACAAGGTCGGCCTCCACGACATCTGAGCATCAAGGGTCGATCGCGAGAGATGAGACCCCTGTCCAAAACAAAGTTCAGACGCAGTCCGCTCCCGCACCTGTGAAATCTGGGCGTTCAAACAAACGCAGTGGAAGAAAGGCAGCTCCCACCGTGCTTAATATTGAGATGGTTACTAGTACTGATATTGATGACGGTATGGTATTCGGTATGTGAGTACATCGCTGCTCGACTGATGTTTCACTAGGAATGCCTACAAGCTTGTCAAAACGTCAAGGGACTAGTAACAGATCCAAGACTTCGCAGGTACCTAAGCGGCCACCAGCCTCTCATCCCACCTCGCTCGGTAGTACGGGTGGGGATCATAACAACCGACGTCTTCAAACCAACGGAGCATCTGGTCAGACTACGGGCCCGAGTGCTAGCGAGATATCGCGTGCTTATCGTAACTCTCACGCATACGCCGTCTCCCAGCAACCTCTGTATACGTCGTGGAATCTACCTGATTATTTGGCACACTTAGAGCCAATGTTGCCAACAAATGCTCCACAGCCACTCGAGGTTCGCGGAAGTGCCAACACATCTGGCAGTGGCAGGGGGGAGAGTGTTGACCGTACAGTGGAGCGGGGTGTCAAAGTGAAATGGCCAAGTAAACGGATGAGCGTTGGTGACATGAACAAACGAGTGAGGTCGCTTGTTGAGTGGGTTGGAAGGGAGCAGGTATCTGCCCAGGATCGCATCAGGCGAAAGGAAGCATTAGTCAAAGCCTTTCAAGATGAATTAAAAGACCGGACAAGAGAGATCGAGGAACCCCACGATTTTCCGAACGAAGGTGAAAACGGAGTCGTTGAGGATCGCAGCACGGCCATTGAGGCTTCTACATCTGTGCCAACGCTTCCGTTAGATGACTCACCATCATCCATGACAATGAAGGTAATGGAGGAACTTATGGAAGAACTCATTGGGTTTCAGGAGAGGTTTGGACCCAGTGCGAGGAGCCGTGATCGAGACCGCAGGTTGGTTCTAGCGTGAATGTTGTAGTAGGGGTGGTGATCCTGGTATGAAATTACTATCGTCACGTATATTGAGTCTCAAATTCGCAAAGCGTGTACATACTTGCATATCTATATTATTTTTCATTTCGACCTCTGGACTGAGCCAATTTATTTACTTGTGATGCTACTATTGCATGCAGAAGCTCTTGACAAATAGAGCTTAATGTTCCATACCCGTGTATTCCGTGGGTGGCGAATATAATGCCTCACTCACCTTCTGCTAATGCCCAATCTCATAAGCCGGAAGATGACGATAGTGCTAGCACGATCAGACAGCCCTCTCCTCTTTTCTCCGACAGCACATCGTATAGCAACGTAGAGGAAGGTCATCTAGGGAACTACTCCGCTCAAATGGAAGAGCTGTTCAATGACGGAGAGGAAGAAGCATTATCGTATGGTCACTATGAGGAAGACGACGGTGAAGAGTCCTTCGTGTATGCTGGTGTCGATGCTTCGGGCGCTCTCACAGGATATCAAGACCAACTACGCGAGGTTTTGGGTCCAGAGCTCACAGATGAAGAAACAGATCCTTCCGAGGCAATATTAGAGGGCGAGGAAAAACAAGACTCAGTCCCCGAACAAATTGTACGCGATATATTGAAAGCCGCTGACCACTCCACTCATGTCTACCAACTTTGTTACTAGGATGCCCTATCTGACTATCCAGTGTCGACGTCGCCCCAAGGAGTAGCGCCCGCTGGCATTATTAGAACGTTTAACCTAGCTCAACCCTTTCTTCATCCCACTGTATCTCGGCTTCGCTCATACACCCCTCAATCATCTCGGCTGACTTTCAATGGAAGCGCCACAAGTGGGCTAACGTCTCATTCTCTTCTGACTGACAGCGTATCCCCCTCGCCTTCTCACTTCTCTTCTATGTCACGTATGTCTTCTCGGTCTAACCTTCACTCGGGTAGTGATCCGAAGGTTCCTGCTGTTGTTGGTGCCTCAGATGCAGAACGCGACGTTTTCAAATGGACAGTACTACGGAATATATCTGAACACATCTACAGTCCTCTGACCCAAAAGTTATCTTCAGTCCTTGGAACGTCCATTCTTGGTTCTCCTACCGTTTTGGCCGCAAACGGACTGATATGTATAGGGACTGATCAGGGCAATATATGTGTTTATGACTTTAAACAATCACTCAAGTGCATCTGTGGTAATGAGTCTTCTGGTACGCGTGTAACTGTTCACATTTCAAGTCAACATGTTGATCAATATTGGCCCTAGCAAGAACTATTGGGGCTGTTACAGCAGTTGCGCTATCTCATGATCACACCTATATTGCGTCCGGTCATGCCACTGGCCATATCCAATTGTTTGACTTAAAGAATCCCAAAATACCTGCACGCCTCGTGCCACCTACGACCTTAGCAGCCGTGGCTTCAGGACGCAAGGAAGGGCATATTCAGGGATCGCGGATTATTAGTATCAATTTCATAGCTGGAAGACATACAGCAATCGTCTCATCAGACGATCATGGTCTAGCATTTTCGCATAGCCTCGGGAAAATGCTGTTTGTCGAAGCACCAGATATCCTTAGGATCCTAGGGCAGTATCCATCCGAAAATTCGTCTCAGCCCCAGCTTCCCCTTGTCTCTGATACGACGCCCCGCCCGCGTCGCAAGTCACGATATACGATACTGGAGACCGTACCCCTGCCGCTAGGTTCGTCACCACATGCCACAGATCAATACAACGTTATTGCTCTACTTACCCCAACTAAACTTGTTGTTGTTGGATTAAAACCTACACCAAGAACGTGGTTTAAATGTCCTCGCGATCTGGATGTTAATATGTCCTCTGGACGAAAGTCAAAAATGACAGGATCGTTGGCATGGTATCCCAGTGTTATACCCCAGCCTTCTAAGCCCAACCCTGAGAGACGTTTGACGATAAAAAGCGAGACTTTACCCACAACTCCAGTGCTGGTGTATACATGGGGGAATGCTCTTCATCTCATCCAAGTTGATGAATCTCGGTTCAAAGAATCGGTTCGGAATTCTCGAACGGGAAAACGGGCAGATGTTGAGGTTGGTCGAATTACTCACAAGGTCATCGGTCACTGGTTCGCCCAGGATGATATCATTGCCGTACAGTGGTTAAACGTCAATGTATGCTTGTTCCTTTTGCCTTCACATCAAAATTCAGGTTGATTTATCTCCCTAGCAACTAGTCATCCTGACTGCAGAAACCTTACAAGTGTACGATATAAAAGCATCAGAGGCGATAGAGATTGTCAACTTTGATGGCTTGTCCCTCGTTTCACCATCCTCGAGCTATGCAGCCAACAGCGCCCGGTCGTACTCTGATTCTGTCGGCAAAATCGCGCATAGTATGCGAGCGTATAAGGGGAAGATATTCATACTTGTATGTATGATGCAGTCACTGTTTATTGCATAGCACTAAGACTTCTGTTGAAGGGTAGGAAAGACCTTCGGGTCGGCACGCTCCTTACTTGGGCAGACCTGATACTCTCCTTCGTGCAGGAAGGTAACTTTCTTGGTGCGATCGAACTCGCCAGGTCTTACTATGTCGGGGATGCTCCCGGAAACAGAAATGGCCTTCCGGATGATCTCATGCTTCGCAAAGAGGTTATCGGGGATAAAATGAGAGATTTGATGGTCGCTTCCTCTCGTTACGCATTCTCGGAGGAGCGCATGACTGATGGAACCCATTTTACCCCAGACGGCCGTGGGGTAGACCGGACTTCCCTTTTCGAGAATTTAGTGTCAGTCTCTTGCCGCGCGTCTATCACCCTTGGTGATTTTGATTTTCTCTTCGAGGAGTTATTCCAACAATATGACGACTCGGGTATCTCGAGAATCTTCCTGCTCCAGCTCGAGCCCTTCATTCTTAATAATGACATACGTCATGTACCTCCACGTATCACCCAGAAATTGATCACTCTCCAAGAAGATCAAGGCAGACCTGATCACATAGAGAGGATGATTTGGCATATCGATCCCTCGTGCTTAGACGTCAACCAAGCAGTTCATCTCTGTCAGAAATATCATCTATACGATGCCCTCATCTACGTTTACACTCGGGCGCTGCGTGACTCCGTGGCACCTATTGTTGAATTGCTCGGTCTAATCAGAACGGTTCAGCAATATCGACGGGCTAAGTTGGAATCTATTGAACCACATGACCCGGAACCTCAAGTAGGAATGGAGTTTATCGTTTTGAACGCCTACAAAATTTACCCATATATCGCAAACACCTTATCTGGTTTATCCTATCCTAGTGGGGAGCCCCTGGCCGAAGATGAAGCGTCGCAAGCCAAAAAAGACATCTACTCGTTTCTCTTTTTCGGGCGTTCGAGTGTCTGGCCTCCGGGGGAAGGGGCTAAACTCATTTTAACTGCTGATGAAGAAGGTGGTGTAGAGCCAACATACCCATATGTTCGACAACTGTTGCGCTTCGATTCGGAGTCTTTTCTACACTCTCTCGACATCGCCTTTGAGGACTCGTTTCTCAACGATGAATCACAAGGCACTAGCCGACTAGTCATTGTGAGGATTTTGCTAGAGATCCTCGCATCTGGTGACGAACTACTCTCCAACGATAAAACATTTATTTTTATATTCATCGCACGCAACGTACCCAAATATCCGCAGTTTTTTCGCTCGATTCCCCCCACTTTCCTTCACAACATAATAATTGGCCTTGCAGAGGATACAGACCCTGACACTCGCGAGGACCGCCAATTAGCAGCCGAATGCCTCCTCTCAGCCTACAATCCTCACGAGAGTGAACGCATCATGCACCTTTTTGAGATTGCAGGCTTCTACCGGATTCTGCGATCGTGGCATCGGTATGAACGAAGATGGGGACCTCTTTTCCATGCATACGTGGACGACCGTGAATTGGACCCTTCCGAGATGTTCCGTAGCGTGGACGAAGTTCTGACCCACAGCCTTCATGCCAACAAAGGGGTTGTATTGGCTGAGATCCTTGACTCATTGTCTTCTTCTCTTCAACAATTACTAGACATACATATCCCAAGTACTGCAATTCTCCTTGATAATCATGCGCCTAGTCTACATGGGGCAGCGTTGGAATATCTACCAGACGACACACAACGCTTCTTTTACCTAAAATGTCTCCTTGGCCCTTTGGAACATGATGAAAGCGAAGGATTGGTACACACATCACGCACTGGGCCCTCACCGAATCTACCAGCGTCTCTCCGTCAAACGTACATCTCCTTACAATGTCAATATCATCCAACAAACGTCATTAATGCTCTGAAGTGTCTTCCTGTGGACTCAATCGACTGGGACCAAGTTTTCGCTGTGTGCGAGGCGACTGAGGTATACGACGCCCTGGTCTGGGCAACCAATTGGATTGGCGAGCCTCAAGAAGCTCTGCGGAAAGCGGATACGTATCAACGGAAACTCACGCTGAAGTTGGTAGAGTCTACGAGCAGACTCGTTCCAACTGCAAGTCAAGGTGACATCTTACATAGTATCGATTCCTTGGTATCTATTGGCGCGGTGGGCATAGATATATGTGTAGAGCGTTCACAGAACTCTTCTCAACAAGTCCCTCTGGAAGACATCTGGTTCCAATTACTCAGTGGCCAAATTAACTCCATCCAGATTTTGTCTACTGTCGGACCAAAAACACACGCGGATGGAACCTCTCCCAGCTTTCAGGATCGCATCTTAATTCCCCTCCGAGCTCTTGTACAAAGGACGTTCACCTCCCTAGTCTCAATTACTTCAACACAGGCCGTGTCCTTCCCTCGTTTATTCAAGCGACTTGTCGATTCCCCCCCTCCGTCAATGCATACCCACTACACCGAATTTCGCACTATCCTAACGGGCATGCTGGAGTCATATCGTTCCGAGGGAGATATGCTCACCATCACAAAACATCTCATCGACCGGGACTTGTTTGAGACGATGGCAGAAATAGTCCAAGAACATGAGCGCGGATGGTCACCTCCATGCACAATGCTATGTTTCAGCTGCGGGAAGCCTCTTATACCAGATGAGAAGCTATCACTTCACTTAAGAGGTAACCTACCCGTCTCACAAATTGTAGTCACCAGGCTAGGAACAGTATACCATAATAGTTGTCTACTACCAGCAACATCATAATCCATGTTTATGTAACTCCTCTTTAGACATGAACTACACGGAAGCCTCCCATTACGAAGGTTCAGGCCCTTTAGGTCTCAGTTATGGCGGTTACCTGATATATAGGTACTTCAGCGTACCTTCTAATACTTGAACTAGTTCCTTCAAAGCCGCGTACGATTCGATGTTACTCAAAACAACTCCTAGAGATTTACCATCCTTTCCAAATGCTTCCACGTCATGGATCATTTGGATACGAATGCGCTCCTCGTCCCTACCGTCATCATCTTTTCCCACACCAGTATTTCCAAACAGAGAGAACGTCGCTTTCTTTCCCTTCTTGAGCCGACGCAAAGATTCTTCGGTTTTTTTCATAGCGGACAGGTAATAAATGTACCTGACAAGGTGGTCGGCCTGAAAGCTGCACATGATTTAGGACCACTTACCTTTGCGAAACATTATCAAAGACTTCGGTGGCATAGGTTTTAAGATAATCCTCGCTCAGTGAGAGCCCAGCACCTTCAGGTGATTCGAGTCCAAAAAAAAGTTTGACAGGTCGGAGGATGAACGATACAAAGTAACTAGCTTCGGTGGGGAAGCGTTTGTTGGACATGGCCCTAAATTGAGAGGGTATCGATCGGACTGGAAGCAGCGCATCGCAACAGCGTCTTGTCAGAATCGTTACGATCTCACTCGACAAAGATGGAATTAAAGATGTGAGATTGGTTAGAATGTGATGAAGCGCCTCTGTTTAAGTATTAGAAGAAGTCTTCATGTATCTGCGAGGCCTAACCTTGAGCCGTAGCACCGTCAGAACCCTCTTCGGTTGATGGCTCTGGCAGCATCATGCTAATTTCTTCCCGCCACATGGTTAAAACATTACTTCGCATTGCTCTGACATCGATGATAAGAGCAACATTTTGTCGGAGAACAGAATCATCAGCTATCGTCATTTCGGCAGGATGCGGATCTGAAGCTGGGACTGGGGTTGAAGACCGAGAATGAGATGGAGATGCGGTATGCTGATGACCTCGACTGGGTAAAAAAAAAGTAGATATGATGTGACGGCCCTACCTGCTCTGATGCTACCCCAATGGATGGCTTGTGAGTACTGGTGGGCTTTGGTAGGACTTGGCCAAGCCATACATTATACCTGCTCAGAATCTATAAAATACGTATTGTCGTAATATGCGCTCAGTTCGGGCTGTATGGCGGACCTGTAGTGTTAGTCTCCAAAACCGGTGGCAGAGGTCTGGGATAAATATTTCCGCACTCCAGCAAGCCGTTATAGCAACCCATACAGAACTAGCTTGGGGAGTAGCAAAAGAGTTTTTCGCTGGAAGAATATATTATAAGTATAGAGGATCAGCAAGCGAGGAGTGTATTGAACCTTTGAGAAAAGTTGGTTCTACTTGTACGTCAGCAAGGGAGTTTTCCAGCGGGCCGATTATTTCCTTCCATCGCATCTGGAAGTATACAGGCAGTTGCCACCGTTGTTCGAAAGCGACAAAGACGGGGTGCGCGCGCATAACTTCAACGGAGTGTAAGGAGGGTGCTAAGTACTCGAGTGAACGAATGAAGGCTTGTGACAGTTCACGATGCTACAAGGTATGTTTAGGTTTCCAAGGTGCAATCGCATATCCCACGTATACGCACTTTTCGGAACTCGCTTGGGCGACCAGACGCAAAAACAATACCGCCCAATTCATTCATGATCGCTGTACCAAACTCTTCCCATAATACATTCGCCATTATCTCAAACCTCCTTCCGCCAAAGGCGTGTTCTGGTGGGAGCGACCCAAGATTTGCCTCTCGGCCTAACGATGATGTTTGAGATACAGTCTCCGCAATGTCCATAATACGCCTGAGATCTCTTTCAACGAAACGCAACGCCTGGCTATAAAGCCTAGCCAAAGGCTCGTCGACATCCTCCAATAGATGTGAATAAGGTGACAGGATGCTGCTGCCGAGTAAGCCAGGTGAGATTTGTTTTGCGGAAACATGAGCAGTAAACGGCGTATACGGAGTCCGGGGAGGTAAAGAATTAGTGGCAAACAGGGAAGACGTTCTCGGTAGGAGTGGAGTATGTGGGAGTATAGGAGAATGGGGCGCCGCAAGGGCACCAGGATAGATGGTCTGATGATTGCACTAAACGCGAGCCATTGAATAGATGTAAAACGCACCTTCTTCACGAATATTCGGACGATTTCTTTCTTGAGGACATCTTCAGCGTCTCTCCACAGCCCCAGAATGTCATACGTCCTTAAACATTCCGTCACGTCTGAGAGTGATTTGTTCTTTTCTACATCTGCAACTTTTCCGTCTTCCTTACGATCCGTCAAAGCATGTAATGCCGCAGTAAAGGTAAGGTCAAGATCTGAGGATATGGTTGCTTGTATCCTGTCAATTCGCTGATGGAAATAAATTGAGCCAAAGTAGTAACATCCTGGGTGGCCTCACAGACCCATTGTATTTCGTTAACGAAAACACATTTCTCCTCCCGTGCCTTTGAAGCGTGATACAAGACCTGTACATACTCTGCAGCTGCTCTGCCTAAGTGTTTTGGCCTGTTGCCGCGCGACCTAAACGATGGATCAGTCATATGTAGCCATGAACACACAATAGACCCCAACCTATCGTCGACATTCTCTTTGTGGCTGCTAAGATGAGCAGGCATTCTCGTAACATTATTCTCAGTGGCATCTGAGCGCTCGCCCTCGGGAGGCGCGATTAGGAGCAAAGATTCTAGACGCGTGACAGATTCCGAGAGCTTGAGTAACAGATGTAGAAGAGCCTGAAACTGCTATGAGACTTTGGAATTGGAGATAGTAGAGTCTCATAACCTTCTCGTCCCTCAGCATGGCGCGTTTCTCTAACTTTTCTTGAATCATGTCTTGAATCGCCTGTAGTTCATTTCTAGAAAGCTAAAATCATCCTTAGAAAGTGCTTTTAAAAAAGAATGATCCAATGTACAAGTATCTCTGCCTTCAACTCGCTCAAAGGAGACTTAATTCTGGTAAGTCTATCACCCTCGTCCTTAAGATCTGTACTCAGACTGATAAAGGCCTCGTAGTCATCGTTGATGAGTTTTACAAGTTCTTCCTTTAGCTGGGCAAGATATTCCCGGAGTTCCGCTCGTAAATCTGGTAAAGGAATGCTGGCTCGGGAAAGGAGAAACTCCTCTACTTTAAAGTCTGGTTTTGTGAGGAACACATTATCATGAGCAAGCGGGACGAGAACAGGAAAGTCAGGGATTTCAGGTTCCTCATTTTGTTCTCCATTGTGAGGCGTCGTTGGTACAGATAACTCTCGGTTTGCGAGCTCCTCTGCAAGGCGGTTGAGTTGGAATGGATCGCTGGTGGAGGTCATGGCAAGAGTTGTTTGCACACCAAAGGTCAAGTAAATACATGTCAATACGCCAACATAATCTCATCGCCCAATATTTTCAATCTCCTCCAATTTAAAGTAGGGCTTCAACTGCTCCCCTCGGATGTCTTCGATCTGCAAATAATTCAATCAGAATGTCACGAAGAGCTACGACACGACTTTGGCGTTACCTCTTGGTCCAGGTGTTCAAAGAGAACACCCGAAAGTTCTTCCAAGGCTGCCTTCATAACCGTAGGTGAGTAGGTGGCGGGGTCAGTGCGCCAGTTCGCTACGTGATTTAAGAGCTTTTCCAGGGCTAGGAGCCCACATTTCAGTGCCCTGGATTTCAAGCCATGAAATAGGAGCCTACCGTCATGAATGGCATGGTGTGAGTCAATGTGGCCATTGGGAGCGCTAGCCGAGAAATTTGGTAGGCACTTTGCCAGAATTGGGAAGAGCAAACGCTCCTCTGCAGTGTGATGTGCGTGTAAAACTTCGTCACGTCAGTTAGATATCAAGCAATGAACACGAAAGAGCAAACATGAATTAAAAGCAACAACAGTATCTAGATACCTCCCAAGCGAGAGTCCTCTTTTCGAGAAAGAACCGTCAGCGCCCTGAATTTTCATCAGAATAATCCTGTAGGTCAAGTTCCCAACCAACCGCATAAATTGTCTTGTCTGTATAACAAGCTCAGAAAACAGCGCAAAGGAGGCTAAAACGGTACGTGCATTCTTCTTTGAACCAATTATGATATAGAGTCATCTTCTCGCTCAGCTAGGATAGAATAAGGCCTTTATTCCAACTAATAGGAAGCTACTTACGGAGTTCCACCTCTTCTCCTCTTGTGGGGACACGAAAGTTACTTTGTTGGTTGACATGTGTACACCGTATATAAAGTGTGGGCTAGGGATGTAAGATACACTATATCAATGTACGCTGACTTGTCCTGATAACCATCGAGCTATATGACGTGAGACAAATTACGAGCGTATGCCTAGCTGTGGAACAAAGAACGAGTAGTGTCCATACTGTTAGTCGTGGACATGCAGGCACGTATAACGCGTATACTTGCTTCAGTCGCTACCGTTTGAGGCAGCCGTATTGGTTACAGTATTTTTTATACAATTACAATTACAATTACTTATGATAATACTATTTGGCCGTAATGTCTAACACTTTGAGTACCAAATAATATCAAAGTCTAACTCTACCCCCTTGTTAGTCCAAGAGTGCACAAGTCAAGATGGCGAATCAAGAATCGTCCATACCAGCTGGTCTGCCAACTGCAAATCGCCATGCTCTTACCCCAGTCGCAAAGCAAAAAAACCAACTTGAAAAGCTCCTGAGGGATCCATCCAAACCTGCTTACATCCCACCGGCACCCAAGGAAAAGGTGATCAGGCCACCTCGAGAGATGATGAAGAACGTTCAAGGCTCCAGCGCCGGCGCAGGCAGTGGAGAATTTCATGTATACAAGGCTAGCAGGCGGAGGGAATATGAACGCCTTAAGCTCTTAGAGGAAGAATCTCAAAAAGTTAGTGAGACCTATGTTCTTCGATATACACACCGGCCTTAATCCAAACTCTTCAATAAATTATAGGAGACTACCATAGCCGAGTTTGAGCGGAAGAGGCGGCAAGCAGAAGAAGTTTCTGAGGCTAAGACTGCCAAAAATCGTGCAAAGAGGCAGAAGAAGAAACAGAGGTCCAAGACGAAAGGAGGTCTTCTGGATAGCCCATCAGAAGCTCAGTCGCATGATAACGTCGACAGCCAATCGACTGCTCCTGTGAAGAAAAGAAGACTCGTCAATGGGAAAGAGCTAGTCTTTCGTCATCACGGAGAAGACAGTGACGAAGATGAAGAGGAAGAACTTAAAGAATCTAACCAACTGTCAACAACGCTTGAAGTGCCCCCAGGTAACACTGACACTCATGATCAAATAGTTCCTGCTGTCGAACTTCCGAAAATCACCATCCACGAGGATTGACAATGTATGTTCCTTCCACCACCATTATTATTGTGCCTGAAGGGTGAAGCAGGAGGGCAGTGTTTATGTGATGTAAACTCCAGATATCAAATGCATAACACTGTCTTTTTTCGATAATCTCCTACATTGAGTTGTCGGTCAAATATTGTTAGGGTTTAGCTTCCTTGGTGGCACGGGCTGCCCAAGTGAACTCGAGCTATCAGGCGACCAGAGGCTCGGTTATCCAACGCTTGAAACCTGGATGTACAATATCTCGCCTGTGGTACCGCTATGTCAGCAGACTTGTCATAGGTATGGCCTTTTAATTGCTACTCATAGTAGTTCAAATCCTGTGACCTAATAATCGCCTCACTCCGCATATGATTGAAGGCAGCTCATAAGTCGGATATTTTCGAAGACACTTTACACCGTCAACTGGCCGACGCGGTACCTCTTCTTCTACTCGTTTCATAAACGGTCGAACCCATGACACCGAAACAGCCCGATGTTTAGCCCAACCAACGGGGACTGACTTCACATCTGCGTATAGGAAACTACTTATAAGGAGAATTTTGTAGTCATCTATTCAGATCTTCTTCTATGCGACTCTTCGTTGCCATCAGTTTGCTTTGTCTTTCACTATCGCAACATAGCCAGGTAATCGTTACACAATCTCACTTGAATCGATTTCAGAAAATGACAGGTTACCGCTGTACCTCATGGTGGCGTCCTGAGCTACAACATAGGGGGCACAACATACAAAGGGTATACCTGGACCATCACCTGAGGCGCTAAATTTGTCTGACCTGTCAATAGGTTCACAGCCTACAACACACCTGTCGGACAAAGTTCTATACAGGTGAGGACCACGCTCTAGCCTCGTAAGCTAGGCTTACGACTTTTGGTCGATAGCGCGAATGGGACACTTACGACCCCATCACAAACCCCACCAGCGCTAATATTGCCTGCAACATCAACGGTGCGAGCTTAGGTAGTTCTCAGCTCTCCGCGACCGTCGCAGCCGGTTCCAAGATAACCGCTTACTGGAACCCGTGGCCACATTCCATTGGGGTTTGTCCTGGATAATACGTTTTAAACGGTCGATACTAACAATCCTAGCCCATTATGGTATATATGGCGAAATGTCCAAGCACCTGCACATCCGCGTCGCCATCCTCTTTGTCGTGGGTCAGTTCTTTCTCGCTAATCACCCTTTGGCACGTCTCACCCATATACTTGTCATCTAGTTCAAGATTGACCATGCAGGATTAATCTCTGGCTCCTTACCCACTGGAACCTGGGCACAGGGTCAGCTAATCGCCAATGGAAACACTTGGTGAGTAGCAGAGATGAAAGCGCAGCCGCGCCCCTTCTGAATATTATTGTAAGGACGAGTACGATCCCGTCTACTCTCCCAGCTGGCGAGTACTTCATCAGACATGAGGTGAAGAAGCATTCCATACACACACACCCCTTCATCTCACTGATGTCACTTCCCTATAATAGTTACTTGCGCTGCACACATCCAATCAGCCACAATTCTATCCTGAGTGCGCTCAACTGAAGATAACAGGCGGTGGTAGCAGTTCACCTCCGAGCAATTACTTGGTGAAGTTCCCCGGAGCTTATAAAGCGTGAGTACACATGAGCTGCCCAGAAAGCAAACCTTTGATTGGGGTTCACTGTATTTAGCTCTGACCCTGGAGTTACAATTGATGTCTATTCCCAACCTACCGTGACCACTTACCAAATTCCTGGTCCTGCCGTTTGGAAAGGCTGAACTGGATTGGTCGCTTGTGCACTGATACTGAATTTTCATAAACCTGTTATTTTTTGATACTTGACTTGTATGTACTGTATAAATTCTTAGCACGTGTCAACTCTGTCCATATCCCATCAAACGGGTTGGGTTTTTGTTCACTTTGACCGATATCTTGACCTTGTATATGTCAGAATTGTCCGACTTGGCGATAGGGGCTCAAACACTCGGAGAACGCCTCATAAACTCCATCATAAACGATGAGCCCCTAGAATCCATCATAAGCATCATCGACTCTGATGCACCCCTCTGGTACCAAAACACTGAAGAGGGAATTTCACCTTTACACGCCGCAGCTTATATTCAAAACGCAGAATTGGCAAAGTTACTTATTGAGAGGGGCTCGGTTTGGAACGCAGGCAAGCTACTGCTGCTTTCCTACTGGTCAACGTAAATAAATCAGTCGCAGTGTAGTGGACAACTTCAAGAACACTGCGGGCGACATCGCTCTTTCATTCAATGACTTGGAAACTTATACTATTATTCGTGATGCAGGGATACGCGCAGGTAGCGAATCTGCATACATACTTTCTCGTTAACATTGACCAGATATGCACTTTTCACAAAAGAACTCCTCCTTTCCCTTCTCGCCTCAAATGCTTCTGTCGAAAATACTTCCAGTCTTCTACTGAAAGAAACCGACCACACCGCTGCTGCATCTACTACTGCGTTCCTGTCCTCAAAACTAACTTTCTCCAAGGACTCTCATGACCAGGACATCTGCGTTTTGAAAGTCGATGGCGACGAAATTGGTGTTATGATGGGCTGGGAAAGGGGAATAATGGTTGAGACCGTCCGACTATTGTGTGACGATCATCCTCGTACCCACAAACTTAAAGTTCTCAACATCGGATTTGGGCTGGGTATCGTGCGTATTTTCTTCAACATAAAGAGATACCACCATCCAATAACGCATTCCGAAGATTGACAGCTTGTTTCAATCTGTTCCAACACCTCCCGTGGAACATGTTATAATAGAACCGCACCCCGATGTTCTGAAGCACATGAAGGATCGAGGGTGGTATGAAAAACCTGGCGTCACGATATTGGAGGGAAAGTGGCAAGACTTTCTTGACAAGCCCATCCCTGGTTTTGGTGACTTTGATGTTGTCTATATAGACACATTTTCAGAAGATTACAGCGACTTGCACCAATTCTTTGGGCATCTGACGCATCTTTTCCGAGGACCTGACTCTCGATTCAGCTTTTTCAATGGTCTCGGTGCAACTAGTAAGGCATTGTGCTGTGTATATAAGCAATCTAATATCTTATGAACGCAGACGCTCTCTTCTACGACGTTTATACGCATATTTCTGAATTACATCTTGCGGAAATGGGTATTGATGTGGAGTGGTTCGATGTCGATGTCACTTTCGATGTGAACGAAGGTCGGTGGGACAGCAGCCGACAGTATTTCAAACTACCTCTATATCGTTTGCCAATTGGTAGGCTCATGCACAGTATATGATTATATAATATAATTAAGTACGAAACAAGACGATGACCATCCATAGCCTGTACATCTACGACAGGTACGTTGAGGCTGCGATACTCGAGGATACGAATACGCTGGCAGCGTAGCTAATCAAAGCTACACAGACATTGTATATGTATATACTATCAGGACTGGCATCGCACTAGACGCCCAAAGCCCGCAGTTGATGGTGGAATTCTACCCGCTGTATCGCAAGCTGTGGCACCCGTTAACACTGCTAACGTATCTGCACATGCCTCTGGCTTTACCAGCCCTCGAGACACACTGTCCTCAGGAACTGGCATTGTTGTTGCCGTCAATGATATTTCTGCTCAATCACCTGCGACTCCTCTCCTGCAAACACCCGCACCACCTATAGCTCTATCAAGTACCGGTCTAGCGTTCGACGAAGAAGCAAAACTAGTATACGGTGTAATACTTTCTCTACGAAATATGGTCAAGAAGTTATCGGGGAGGTATGAGCTCTACATTTTTCAGGTCACGCCAGCTCCTGGATCCCTTAAATGTAGAGACGAACAGTTTGTGAACTACCGGACGTCGACATACAAGCTTCACGTTTACGAAACACTCTCGGGTTACAAATTTGTAATGTTCAGTGACCCCAACACTGACACCCTCCGTTTCGTCTTGCGACAAATATATATCGGTCCTTTTCTCGAATATGTCGTCCGCAATCCGCTAGTCAAGATGGACTCAAGAGATTATGGTGTCGACAACGAATATTTCCGTGCAAGCATCGACAGACTTGTTAGAGGACTGTCTGTCTTCTCCTAGTGTGTGCAGTAATGCTACAGATGAATCAAGTAACTATATAAGGGATAAGTTGAAACCAAACTTTTAATCAAGCATGTAATTCTATGTCTATCTCGAGTCCTGCAGTTATTCGTTCTCTTGTTGTTTCTCAAATTGTTTCCTTAGAACATTCATCAACGACGTCTTCATCTCCCGTTCCGGGGTACTCTCGTCTTTCTCATCCGAATCGCCTGCGACTGCTTCGTCTAGTGCCAGTTTTGTTTCTCCCAGTTTGAGCATATCCTCCTCTATCGTACCACGTGAGATAAGTTTGACTACCTCGACGTCGCGCTTTTGTCCAATCCGGTATGCACGATCCTGTGCTTGTCGATCATTATGTGGGTTGAAATCTTGGTCAAACCTTTCGAACATGATTATTTGTGTCAATGCAAAATTCACATATAAACGGCAACGTACATGATTACAACGGAGGCCGCAGTCAAATTAATTCCCATTCCTCCAGCTTTGGTTGATAGAAGAAAAACTTGAATCGACTGGTCTTCGGTGAATTCATCAACTAATGTTTGTCTGATGTCTACGGGGGTGGCACCCGTCAGGATTAAATAATTGGTAGCATTGTGCTTCAGGATTGCCTGGAGAATATCAAGAATTTGTGTGAACTATATCACCGGATCAGCGCATATTCGCAAAGAACGTTCAAATATAGGAGCCGAACCTGGGAGAATACTAGAACCTTTCTCCCCTCTTTACTATACTCTGTAAGCAACCGCAGGAGTACTTGCACTTTCCCGGCGTCCAGGTAACAATTATGATCCTGAAGGTATTTGCGCGTGGACTAAAAAAAGGTCGTATGTCATGAAACAGAACATGGTGGGATGTGTCCATATGACAAACTTTGTAGGTTGCACAAAAAACTTGAAGCTCGGCGTCAGTCATGACTGACATGTCTTCCTTCACCAGCTCAAAGAGTGCCCCACGTTTCTTGAAGTCCGGTTCCTTGAGCAGCTGTTTAGTGATCCCTGCTAGTATGGCATCCGTAAAGTGAGTCCTAAAAAGCATTGGGTGTGATGCCGCTTTCCGTAGATCCATGAGAACATTAGAACTGTTCTCGAGGTATTTGTCTTTATTCTTTCCACTAGCCCGCGCCTTCTTCGAGATCTTGGAGGTTGCTTTAGATGAAGATGCATCATCTGAAGTCGCGCTATCTTCGAATACGGTTTTTCGAGAGCGCTGAAGAGCATCCTGATAAATAGATTGTTGGAGTTCCGTCATAGCGCACCACTCGATTCTTTCTGTCTTGTTGGGAAGATCTTTGAGTACCTGAATAACAGAATAAGAGGGCGCTTGGAAGATCAGATCAAGAATATACTTGATCTTTCCGTCGGCGAAGCACGAACGGGGTCATCATCTTCTTCGCCCTCGAAACGCGTTCCTGAGCCAACAGAGTGACTTTGGAGTCCCCCTTAACCTTGAAGATGGCACGTAGCGAGGTCATTGATTCAGAGAAGTGATTAGGCAGAATGAAATTCATCAACGACTGGTTCGCGATAAGTGAGCAGATCGTTAGTCATCATTTATGGACGTACCACCAGCTCTTGTAGATTGTTTTGCAAAGGAGTCCCAGTCAGAAGCAGCCGCCACTTTGAGCCAAATTTCAACAGTGACTGATAGCGTTGGGACTGAAAGTTTTTCAGGACATGTCCTTCGTCATATACACAAGACTAAAGGTCCTCAATATCAGATCACCCAAATTTATCATGCAGAGTCGAACTCACATCCCAGGAGATCCGCCGGAAGAACTTGCGATCGCGATCGTCCCCTTGCGCCAAGTTATATGTTGTAATGAGAACCTCCCAGCCTTCATCAGTCTGGCTTTTACACCGTTGTGAGTCCAAGAGTGTCTGTCTTAGTTCAACCCGCTCCTCTTTGCCAGCATAGTATGTCTGGACGGCGATAGAAGGTGCGAACTTGGCGAATTCACGACACCAATTCTCTAGGGTCGAGGAACTATAACCAGGCTCAGAATATATAGAAAGAAAAAAAACACAAACATTGCAGGACTTACGGCACGATAACTAGATGAGGTCCCTTGTTCCCCTTTTCCTTAAGATGAGCCAAAAAACTGATGACTTGAATGGTTTTTCCGAGACCTGCTGTTGATGAGGACAAAACAACGACATGCACAAGATTCTACGTGCCCATTTCATCAGCCAGAATACAGCTAAGGTTGCTTCGGTACAGTAGGTTGAGCCAATTTACACCAAGTAACTGGTATTCCTTCAATTGAACAGTCTCACGGAGCAGCATTGGCTGAGTGGATAGGTACTCTTTTGTATTTTGAGGTCTTAAAGACGCAAGAGTTACCAAGTTAAGAGCTCCATCATCAGTGTCCATTGTCGTGGAAGGTGTATCGTAGTTTTCTTTGGCCTTCCCTTTTGCCATCGTTGGCGTCGTTGTCCATGAGGCAATTGCAGCTCGAAGAGTAGTGCCTATCTGTTCACAATCTTCAAGAATATCGTCTACCACTGCATATTCTGAAAAGATATTTTGACACTCTTCAAACATCCGGGGACTAATCCCCGCGGGCCCAGCTTTCTTCTTACCCTGGCCTAGCTTCTCGTTGAGGTCGTTGATTGAGTCAAATGGACGCAGGCGAATGATGGCCTTAGCCTGATCGGGGCTGCAACCTGATTTGTGGTGAGTGTCAAGAGTCTATAGGAGGCCAGCAAAGACTGACCAGTCAGTTCTTGCAGAGCATCCGCACCAGTTGTGTTGAAGTAATCCAAGGCCCTTGTTTCGTTGGAAGTAGATAAATGCCCACGATGGACCTGCCCCTCACTGCCACTCTTTACGAATTCCTTCTCGGAATCAGATTCTACCACCAATTTCTTTATGCGCTTTCGACGAGGCAAGGCGAGCGGCGTCTCAGGTGATATAGGTATGGAGGCTGTTATATCGATGATGTGTCTGGTAGGTGTGGTCGAGAAACTAGGTGGCTTGACGTCCAATATCGGGCGATTGGCATAGATGAGGGACTTCTTCCCCTTCTCTTTCACCGCGACCCTCTGGGCTTTCGTGGCTTCCTCAATTTCTATCACCCTCCCGACAGCATCCTTCTCCGCGGCCGACGTTAGGGGGGACAATGAAGCAACCCAGAGTGGATCGGATAGCAACTTGGTAGCCTCCTTTACATCCCCTTTGGACAGCATCCACGCTGCTTGGACGCGACTTGGGGATTCCATAGGCATTGTAAGTCTGAAGCGAATGAATTTGGAGTCTAAACTTGGATCTATGGTGGCAAAATCCTCCGGGGAACGTGATCTTCCCCTCACAATGCGAGGTTTTGAAGGGCCTACGAGAAGCCTGTTAGCATCTGGCAGTAAGTCATCTTCGGAAGTAGAGTTGTATTCCGTGGATTGTGTCACTTTTCGGCGCCTTTGATCGAGTCGCTGTATTTGAGGAGAGGGTGGTGAAGTCGTGGTATCTGGCGTAGGGTACGAGGGACCAAAGTTCATTCGTTTTCGAGGGGGTCCACCTTCATGAGACTCAGTTGTATGATCGCTTTCGCGAGCGCGCCTGATGGACGCGTAGTTTTGATTACCAGTGGATACAAACCCGCTCGGCGCAGTTAATGGATCCGAGCTCATTCGCTTATACTGAGCATCCTTAGACCAGAGGCTAGCCGTGGAATTACGAGCCACGTCATGACCGTGGCTGTTGGTGTACGACTGTTGAGGATGATAGGTCGCTTCATTGGTGAGCGGACTTGAGCTTGGGACAAGAATAGTACCGTTTGAAGTTGGTGTAGGAGTAAAAAACCTAGAAACGACTGTGGCATCTCTTGATTGCGCGGGCATGGCGTAGGATAACTTTGAGCTCTCTAATCCGGATGAGGAGGCTGAGGGGTAAGCTTGTGAGCTTGCATTGTGTTGTCGACCAAATCTGAGCTGCTCAAGGGCTGTTTTCTGAAAGAATTGACAATCATTGTTAATTTTTCTTATAAAAAAAAAACAAGACCTGGCTGAGCTGTGCCGTTCGTGTAAAAAACTACTGACCTTATTCCTGGCAATGTCCTCAGCGGTTGACTGCAGCATCTATGAACGCTTAGAAGGACAAGTCGCTGAGGCGTCTCTGGGACGTAGGCGTATATCACTTCAACTGGTCACAAAGAGTTCGAATTCAGCGCTTACATCAGTCGGAGAGTCAAAAACGTGGCTCGTCTATTCAGACTAAAGTCTTTTTATCAAACATCAAACGAAAGAAAGAAAGAAAGAAAGAAAAAAACAGACTGGCGGTGATATTAACTACATATATACTAACGAGACCTAGAGACCAGCTGTTTGAGCCGTCTAATAGTATTATGATATGCGTCTTACGCTCAGACTCACGCTACAACAATCATGACAGATACACCCATGTCGTACAGTAAACTTTTGTAGACCACCCCTGATAGTGGATAGTGAAGATAATTGAAACGGAAATTATTGTAGCAAGGCCTTTGTCCAGTTGAAAAGCGTTACTTCAGTCACGGTTGTTCCAAAATGTCACTGACAGCCTGCTAAATAGTAAACATGTAAGCCATCAGCCAGCCACTACAGTACCAAGACCACGCAACCCCTTCCTTCATTTACTCTCTTAGAACAATGCCATTCTACGAATTTCTTTTCCTCATACCTGCATTGGCAGCTAGCCTTGCTATCATCGTCCCCCTCACTGGCGTACTGGTTCGATTCAGGGCAAACTACAATCCTAAAGCACTACGTTTAGACCCTGAAGGTGGGGCACAAGCTCATACAGGCCCCGTCATCTATTCATACTTTGGTATGATGGTACGGGTTTACAAAATCGAGGTATACTCCTTACCATTAAAACCTTTTCTGTAAAGTATGTCTGATTTGTCCTACCAGGGTTGGGCAGGGTTCTACAAAGGATTGAGTATGCTTAACCCTTCTCTACAGATATTTCATCGTGACGAACTATACATACAGTGCCAACCTTATTGAGTACTACAGCTGTCACCATCTTTATTCTTCTATTTCTCGACGCACCCCGCACACGTCATGGTGCTTACCGACCACCCGAGACGGGCATACTGGTTGGTAACCTCTTCAGAGTTTTCCTGTTTACTAATCCCAATCTCTCAGGGAACTCTTGTCTACAGCGTTGCCATGATGCTTATTTCACTCCCCACCGCAATATTGACTTACCGGTAAGGCTATTCAGCTTTTCGTTGACAAATGTAGTATAATTTGGTTATACTCACAGTTCAGTTACAACACCACACAAGTTGCCCTATTTCCGAATTATACCAAACCTTCGCATCCTACTCACACCGACTGAGCGTCGCCGTCCATGGATTCTCTACATGACACCCGGTCTACTCGTGGCAGAAGTTGTGCACGTCATCATCGTTGTGCTAGGTCTTGCGCCTCTCAGAAGACTTCTTGTACCTGAGCTTTCTTCAAAATCAGATAGAGCTCTTCGCGATATTTCGCTAGTAAAGTTGTCGATCTATCTCTTTATCGTCGTTTTGTGCACCGCGATCCTCACACCATTGGAAGTTATTGCAACTAGGCTGGCTATACAACGCAACCATGCCTCCTCAGAATACAACTCAGTCTCACAGGAAGTTGAGGGGGACGCAGAAGAGACCACCGAGTTTGCAGGCGCTGAAGAAGATGTCATCGGGTGAGTGGTACTCAACTCCTGCTAGCAACCTCCCATTCAAGATCATGATTATGCTTTTTTCCAGGCTAAGAAACGAAACCGATCCATACCTGGGTTTTGTGGATTGTGCAAAAAGAATCATTGACGAAGAGGGGTGGTTGTCTCTATATCGCGCCTGGTGGATTACGTTACTTGGAGGGGTGGGCAGTGCTTTTGCATGACGGCAAGTAGCGAATTGTTCGAGGAAATGTCCCATCGCGGTAGTGATCATATTACTTTCAATGGATAATGGATAGTTGATGATGTCGTGATACCCGATTATTAAGGAAAACTTATGGAGAGGAGACAAGGCCGCCTCTACCCCCAGTTACTCCAGGTTTTCTCAATTGAGCATCACTAAGCACCTCCCTGAGCCTGGGGTTCCTGCCATTGGTGTGTGCACGGCGAAATTATCCCCGGTCGCCGTCGCCGTCGATGAGTTGATGAGGAGCGTCAGGAGGTGTGATGTACAGTATTGACCCTGGGCACTCTCTACATAGTAGGACCTGATGCATCATGCGACATTGGGCGTCGGAATATCGCACGCTCGAGCCTGTCTGTCGAGGCTTTTATATTGTCCCAAGATAGCATCAGAACAAGTTTCCGCCGGCCTCCAAGTCACATTTTGTGTCAGGGACGGCGTCCACTACCGTAGGCACACCTATTTGGGATACATATTATCCCTTAAGAACTGGCCTTAATAGATGTCCGCCGGGGAATACGTCGAATTCCGAATCCGGACGCCGCGGTCCCCTGTGTAAAACGATGAATACCTGTAAAATACGTTGACAATCAGCCACGAGGCTCCATCTCGTGCTATTGACCATGATTGAAAATACTTACGACTGTATGTGTTGTTCTCTTTTTGCCCTTGGCTCATGCGCTAGAAGGATCTGGCGACTGGCTACGTCCACCTGATTCCCTTGTGGGAGGGATCGACTATACGTAAAGGTTAATTTTGCTCACAATGTTAGATGGTGACCGGAATGGGAGGTAACCAGGACATCAGCGCCAGCTCCAAGAGTACGCTAAACTCGGAGGTGGAGGTTATAAGCTGATAGTTGATAACACGAGTGATTGTTTTCTGAAAGGTTGTTGTACTTGGGCTTGGGAGGAATCATACAATGATTCGATGGTCGTCAGCGTCTGTGTACTCAATGCGATAGACACAGATGAAAGTGTCAGCTGGCAGTTTTGAATAGCCAGAAAGGCATCATCAATAACCCCTTGGAAGAATACTAGTCGCCAGCCCTGAAAAAAAGCCCTGTTTACCCTATTCCCATACAGCCCTTACATAGACTTCCGAGGAACAATGTTGACGATTGGCCATTGAGTCAAGCTATGTATACGAGATTGTAGAGTGCTGGTTGAGCGCATCAGAAATTCAAACCGAAACACACGCATTGGCAGTTTTTATCTAGAGGCCCCATGTGCCAGAGTGACGAGCTGGGATCTGAGGATCAAGATGAGTTGGGTACTCTAGGTAAGTTGCCGTCAACAACGGTGATTTTGATATGCACAATGCACAATGAAGATACGTACGCTAATAGTTGAGCTAAGCTTAAACACACTTGATAAGCGGATAATTAACTAGGGGCAAGGCCATCATGCATCAATCCTGGTCCACCGAGTTCTTACCACGGTAAATCGGTTGAGCTGTACTTGCTCTCATGTACTTGTACTTATATACTTAGTAGACGTTGGGTCGTGAGTATACATAGATAGACGCACTGCCAATAACCTGCCATGCTGATGTGACTTTTCGGATCCAGGTTCGACTGGTACAGGTGACTTTCGTGCTTGATCTTCTCTCTCTTGGGTCTACTAAAACAGTCCTGTCGTGATCATGATTATCTGGTTCACATGGACTTCCCACGTTTCCAGCGACCTTCTCTCATTGTGTCCCTCCCGACATCATGGAAAGCCTGCTCAATTCCAGTTTTCCCTCGGCTGTCTGCCCTGAATGTCTGTATGGGGGTCTTGACTTGACGCGTTCGATTCGATTCGTCGCAACTTGTTCCATAGAGGGCCTTCCTTTTTCGTGTCCCAAAAGACCAAACCCACTTAATTCATACAAATACCATCGTCTGTTTCATGTCAAGCATTCTGACCCACCCATCAACAAGTCATATTTGTCTTTAAAATGTCCTCTGAATCCTCCACTAAACTAAAACGAGGTGTCGCCTCACAGTCCACAGTTGTTGATGGCGATCACCGCAAGAGGTAAGTACTTCCTACTTTCAAGTTCTGTTTCTTGCAGCACCGTTCTGATTACTCCAACCCTAGACGTCGCAACCGAACCACCCAGTCATGCCTTAACTGTCACACCTCGAAACGAATGGTACGCGAAACCAAGCATAGGCAATCATTGCCTTGGTCACTTATTTTAAATCCAGTGTGATCGAAAGCGTCCTGCCTGTGCTCGTTGTACTCAACTTGGACTCGTCAGTAGTTTCTGCTATCACTTGCGACGTTGTACTGATTGTAATTTGCTAGACTGGACTGTGTGTATATGAAGTTGACGACCCAAGTCAAAGGTCTGATTCACAAGACGAGAGTGCACGCCTACTCAAGCGTGTTGCCGAACTAGAAGGTGTCATTAGAGAGGTAAGCTCGTAAACGAGCTCAGAGGTTCACGTTTTATAAGCCGTTCATCTAACTTTCTAGTTGAAAAATAAACCACACCCCCGCTGGTCTCAGCCCAATGATCGATGGGGTTCTCGCAATCAAGCTGGCGGCGGTTCAGACATGCACGATGTTATGTCGGATGCGTCGTCTCCCCCAACCGCATCAGAGAGTGGGGGTTCACCATTGATTGGTCGCGTTTCTACGCGCTCGTCTGTCAATAAAATGAAATCGTCCAACTCGTATCCCAATGTTTCCATGCTTCCAGGACGACGATCTTCCTCTTCTCATTCACAATACTATGGCTCATCGCCGCAGAGTACTCCCTCGCCCTCCCTTATGACGCCAACAGAAGAATATGCTCAGCCACATGTTTCCATACTTCCACAGCCCGACGTGTCACCCGACTATGACCTATCATCCATGTTCATTGCATACCCTAATTTAGGGTGTTCTGACGAATATGGAATATTGAAAGCTGGCCGCGCTGATGAGGCCTGCTTCATCAAAGAACACGGGGGACACTGTGGATGCCTCCAGGAGGCTTCTAACTATAACGCTGTTCTTGAGCTATCTATACGGCTCCGAAAGGCAGCAGACATCCTTGCTCGCTCTCCAAGTCATCATATAGGGTCTAACTGTCTTTTAAACCAACGCATAGCTGACCTGGACACATTTACCACGTATGTATAGCATATTGGGTCGTTGTTCGCCAGCTGAATCATAATTCTTGGTATAGCAATACACTGGGAAATATATTGACGTCGCCCGAAGACGCGACATTGATGAATCAAGAGCGATCCCGACCAAACACAAGTAATATATCTAGTACGCTCTATGGTCCTAGCCCACGGCGCCCGTCGTCCAAATCAGCGCCTTCGTCGAGCTTACAGTCGTGGGATATGATGCCGGCCGTCTCAAGCCCTTCCATCCCTTGTGATGATTCATTCATGTCATGGGAGCCTCCTAGGCGTGTATGACCGTCTAGGTGGGCTATGCGTGATATTATTGTTGGATATTTATTCGAGTATTTTTCTTTTGTTTTTGTTATTCCAATTGCGTTCAATAAATAAGATGCTCTGGACACATCTGTCCAACGGTCATATGTATGGAAGATAATCTCGGGGTCGGAGATGGTACCCCTATCAGAAAACAGCTATTGTAGCGACTCCGTTCCGCGCCAAGTTCATCCGCCAAGTCAAAATAGATAGTACAATCGGCGCAGGATGATTCACTCTGCAATGATACAGAGAACTATTGGTGTCTATTCTACAGCCTCTGGGCCTATACCTATATCTATTGGTAAACAAACTCTGGTAAACAAACTCATTTAAGGGAGGTTATGGGAGAGGTTATTATTGACTGTATCTCAGTACAGCCCCTACTCTCACCACTGATGACAAAAGTCACATTCAGAGGTAGCTGGAAGTGGTAGCTAGTATTCGGGCCCCGTAGCCAATTTTTTTTACCATGATTTGCCTTCGTTCGAACGAATGGAGATGGGGTATCTAGAAATTTGGAACATTCTTGCGAGTCGGAAGACGTTGATCGACCATATCAAGTTTTGCATTGCTGATAGTTTTTTCACGAGTACCTATTGATGAAAACCTTGCCAAGACGAAGTGGCAATTATCACCCTCACGCTGTCCATTAGAGTAGACGTGTAATCGAAGTGACACGAACTTCCAGCGACTACTACGATGAGTGCGGACCACATGAGTGGGCATGCAAATCACAGAGAGGCCCAGCAGCAAACGGGAAAATCCGCGTACGTGATTATCTATGTAACACCGGTGTTCTGGATAGGAGGAAATCCTCAAATGTATTGTACTTGGCAGTTGACGGACAATCCCAGGTGGAAACAGAGAAGATTACCGATGATATGGGTTGATAATTTAACCGTACAGTGAGTATTAGTAAGCAATGGTTGTTTGTGTGAAAATTTGCGAATGTCAACCATACCAGTCACCGTCAGATTGACGATTATTGTTTAAGCACAGAAGGGTATTCAGGTCAACAAAAAATGGCTTCTCACTTGGTCAGTTTTAGGCTCGCCAAGATGAAGTCTTACTGATGTTGCTTCGACAAGGCAAATATTTTCGGTACAGAACAAGATCGCGTCAACTGTTCATTCTACTACAAAGTATGCTCATCGTATACATTACCTGTATTTTTATTTGAATTTTTAGATTGGCGCTTGCCGCCATGGAGACCGCTGTTCCCGCAAACATATTCGTCCACCCTTCTCTCAAACCATCCTACTCCCAAACGTATATCATAACCCTGCACACGATCCCGTCTGTAAACTCACCGAGAAAGAACTCCAAGAAGGTTTTGATGCGGTTTACGAGGATTTGTATTGTGAACTCGCAAAATTTGGGCACCTTCTTGAGTTGCATGTAAGTACAATATTCTCACCTTCAATAATGGTGATTGTTCACCCAAACCTTCTATCAGGTGTGTGACAATGTTGGAGACCATCTTATAGGGAACGTGTATGCACGATATGAGTGGGAAACAGAGGCTCAAGCAGCCGTGGATAGTTGTAACGAGCGGTGGTATGCAGGCGAGTCACTCTATATTTATGGCCTAAACCACGCCTCACTTTCTCACCAAAGGAAGACCGCTTTATGCTGAATTGTCACCTGTTACCGACTTTCGTGAAGCGTGTTGTCGCCAAAACGAGAACGGTGAATGTAATCGTGGTGGATTTTGTAATTTTATGCATCTGAGACTTGCGTCGAAGGACCTTGTTTCTTCGCTGAGGGCAGGTCAGAGGCTGGAGAGAAGGCTTAACCCGCCGAAAGCTGAAAGCGGCGGCGGCGGTTGGGAACCAGGCAAGCGAGAAGGAGGTCGCGGGCGCAGTGCGAGTCCGAGAAGGGGCGGAAACAGTGGAGAAGACAGGTGGACCAGGAAATGAACTCCTACATTATGTCTTCCCCTATCTTCATATTGTTGATTGAAATACTGTATAGTCTTCATCACCGATATGTAGCCTCGTTCAGATAGTATACAAATGCTTTGAGACCCGAAGTTATTGCAGTTAATTACTGTAATGCAAGTTATTTAATTGCAGAAGATGTGGATCCATTGGGTGGTACTAGAATTTCAAGAAGCATAGAGGTTCTTGAGTGCCAAGGCATCAAGTTGCAGTAAGTGTTCACATAATGGAAAGAAGGGCCTTCATAGGTTTTCTCGCCCCACAATCTGTCAAACAAATGGAACCCAAAAGTACAAGTAAAAGATGTGGAAACCCATCAGCCAATGCAACCCAACATGATTACACAATGTGTTTACCCAGAAGACTACGATGATATTCACCTCGACCACCATCTTGCAAGAGCTCCTTCCATTGCACAACAAACCTCGAGTTTGAATGAGATAGTGTGTGGTATGTAGAATATCACAAGGGGCTCACCTGTCCACAAACGGACGAAGAAGCCTACCGGAAAAGGAGAGAGACTTCACCCGAGCGAAAGATTCAATATAGATTATTTGTGAAGCTGGTAATCCGAGAAACTACTCGCATGATGATTAGCATCCCGGATGTGATACTAGGTTTTCGATTTACTTTGTTTAGATATACTGCAGCGCATAGGATAACACATGTCCCTGGCCCATTTACCAGTAGAACCTCTGCAAGTATGGGTTGACCTTTCCGGAAAAGGGGGCTAATAACGACATAGTAGATACAAGCTACGAGAGAAAGAACAGCATTGGGTAGTGTGCTTAGAAGCGATTGGTGTACTCGACGGGCGCGTGGTATCGTTAGGATAGAATAAGCATTTCTGTTCTGACAAAGACCTGTTGTAAACAAAGACCTAAGCCAGCGAATTTGACATACAGCTGACGAGGGATTCCTTGACATCTCGAAAGTGGACACCTTCTGAAGACTTAGAATATCTCCTTGGCTGGTAATATACGTGCGAGGGGTATAACGCGAAAAGTCCAACCCAGACATGAGAGCAAGAGCTTCCGTAGTATGGCCACCTGCATAAGCAAGATGTCATGAGTCATTCTTTCATGGCGGGCTAGTTCGTACCCGATCCAAGGAATACCGCAAAACTACAACACTCTGATTTTCTTCTTAAGTTTCGCCGAGGTGAGCTGGTGACTGGCAAGATGACATAGATGCGGAAAATTATCCCTAGTATGATAACGATAGAAATGGAATTAGAAAACATGAGTTGAGATGTATCATGTAAGTATATGATAATATATCATCCAAGCCTGCAAGTATATGAAAGTCATGTGACCGCTGATTCTCTTGAACGCGCCTCTCAATATCTCACATACGTCAACGTACGACCATCTGAGAGACCAATTTGTCTTTAGATACCAAAACCCAAGATCATCTTGGTAGCAACCTATGAGAGTGTTTTCGTAACTACAATGACTTTCATTGCGGATTCACAAACGGTAACGGAGCTGAGGAACGCTATCAAAGAGTGTTCAGATCGAGGACTCTCCGTCGCATCTAAATGGTGTGCACCTTTCAAACTCTGTATCCAATCTCATCCTTCGTCATATATTATGCAGGGCAGCCGAATTACACATCTCCATCCCTCTGAAAAAAAGAAAGCTGGTGTCTGGCTCTCCAAGCGCACATTCTACCTTTCTCACCTCTACCCCAACAAGGACAAGATCGTCGCCCACTATACCATTTCCTGAAGGTCCTACCGTACATACCCCCTCAACACTACTCTCGCGTGTAGCTCTGCCGCTGGGACAGCCACCGGATGTTCGAGCACTAGAGGATGACTTAGAATTACAGGAGGAAGATACCCTTGTTACCGCCCGTGCATGTGTTGAAGCGAGGGAGTTTAAGCGTGTAGTTCACATATTGAGGGAATGTAGGAGCTCTAAGGCACGATTCCTGAGTATCTACAGTCAATTTATTGTAAGTGCTACTCTTTTCTTTTCGTCTAAGATCTGCCTCCATGACAATATTTACGGGCAAGGTGGCTGAAAAGACGGCTCAACGGGATTGGCATAGGCTAGATAGTAGGTAGCTGACTACCACACCACAGTCGCGAATTCTTATCACTGCCTCGACAGACAACCGCCACCAGCCACCCATTCCTGTCAATAATTCACTGAATGAACTCCTCAGATTAGTCGATGATACAGCCGACCCCTGGCTCTTATTCTTGTGCGCTCTGCCGCTCCTGCCCGATAGTTAGCTGACTTGTATTATAGGAAAGCCTTGTTCCTTTCAAGGTTGTCCAGGCGTGAAGAATCGATCGAGAGTGTTCTTCGTTCGATTGCGGGTTTTCCCTGGAACTGGTCAGCATGGACACTCTTGGGAAGTTCCATCGGCGATGGCGAGGAGGTCATTTACTGCTGACTGAAGTTTGAATTAGAAACTCACGGACCCCCCACTAGCTTTCTTCTCTCCTTCGTTTACTGCCATTGCCGCTAACACACCCTTTGGTACAAATGTTTCAAATCAAGGCACTGAACGAGCTTCATAATCCCTCAGAGCATGAACTCAGTCTTTGTGACCGTCTCTTGAACCACGATCTTTTTCCGAATAGCCTGTGGATAATGAGTCTACGCGCATGTGTTCTTTATCACCTTCACGGTTAGTGGATTTACCGCACCCATCAAATGCGAAAGATAACAGGTGCTTCGTAGATTTTGGCCAAGCCGAGATACAGTTTGAAAGGATCCTTGTGCTAGACCCATATCGGATCGACGATATAGATGTCTTCTCTAACATTTTATATGTCACAGACAACAGGCTCAAATTGTCAAAACTGGCTCACGAATTCTTGGCTCTGGATAAAGATCGGCCAGAAGTTTGTTGTCTCGTTGGTACGTCTCCGGATTTGCGAGCTACTGAGCGCTTGGTAATCTAGTTTCACTAGGAAACCATTACTCACTTCGAGCTGAACATGAGAAAGCCGTGAAATACTTCCGAAGAGCAACCCAGCTCGACCGGACTTACCTATCTGCATGGACATTGATGGGACACGAGTATGTTGAGATGAAAAACTCACATGCTGCTATTGAAGCGTATCGTCGAGCTGTGGGTACGTGTGATCCGCTAGGCTACTCAGCCGTGCGCACCTACCGGCTGTAATGTTTCAGACGTAAACCGTAAGGATTACCGAGCATGGTACGGCCTCGGACAAGCATACGAGCTCCTCAGCATGCATAATTATGCTTTATATTATTACCAGCATGCAACAGCCTTACGGTGCTCTTTTCCCGCCAAAATGAATAATATCTTTAACTCATCTGACAGCTTAGGCCCTATGATGTGCGCTTGTGGCAGGCACAGGGGATGTGTTACGAAGAAATTGGGCGGTAGGTTTCATCATTATCTAATAAGTCTTGGGAAATATCCATCTATACCTGTGCTACTTCCAGACTTCGGGAAGCTGTCGAATGCCTTAAACATGCACTTATTCCTGCAGATCCCCACGAAATCACCATCAATTTGAAACTGGCCAAACTCCACCTCGCGCTCGATGAACCCGCCGAAGCGGTAGCATATCACCGAAAGGTGGTTGAAGTTTGCCAAGCTGATCGTTGAGTGGGGCTCCCTTCTTTTTACTGACTATAAAACTGACCCCCGTCAATCAGTTCGACCTATCCAAGACTATGCCAAGTCAAGTCTAGAGGTCGCTGAGTATCAGATGCAGATAGGGAATGGGGACTTGTCCCTTGCTCGCGAATACTTAGAGAGGGTTGCAAGCAGTAATGCGGAGGACGTTGGGCGGGCTGCTGAGTTGCTCAAAACGGTCAAAGCGACTATTCAGGCCAGGACCATGGCGGAAACAGAGAGTCAAACACAAAAAACACAAGACACTGCTAACTCTACAACTGAAACAATGTTTGAGGAGATGGCTACTGACCGATGATCCTTCAAGCTTCAAGCTTCAATGGTAGAGTGAAAATAATAATATACTATGTCTACAATTTTGGTTGAGCAGTCAAGCCTGCCCTAAGTGAGAAAACACTCGAGGTCACGGGCTTCAGTCATCCAAAGCACAACAAAATAAGTGACAAATGTCGGATGCCTTTGCGTCGTCTTCGCATCCCTTATGTTCATCCAGCTATACTGAGCAGACAAATTCCTTCTCGCAAGCTCTTGACATCTTGATTGCTGCCGATTCTACGTCTTCCGTGGCATCATTATCTGCTGGACCATCGACATGGCATGCTGCCGATCCTGCCAATCCTCATGCCTCTTTGGCCCCCTCCTGGCCATCTTTCAACGTAAAAAGGCGAAAATCAGAAGAGCGAGAAGTTATGGAAGAGACTAAAGCCAGGTTATTTCCATCTCATCTTGAATGCTCCATCAACGTCTCACCTACGCGATCTAGGTTCACCCAGCGTCTTGCTTCAGACCACGCGCTTGTATTGCATCCAGATGCAGACACACCATTTTTGAATACCAGAGATGCCGTGAACAGGCTTTTACCATATCACGTATTTCAACAGCCCAGGGATGACTTGGAATTTTTATCAAGAGGCAGGAAGGGCAAAGGTAAAGCATCTGAGGAAGACTTAAGGAAACAAATAGAAGGTGAAATTACAACGCCGTTACCACTTTATGACTCTGATCTTCCTTGTACAGAAACCAGGTTTGCCTTGGAATGTCATCAGCGACGGGACATGCTGGAGGCGCGGTTTCGACAAATCAGAGTTCGTTCAGGCAAGGCAAGGTAGTTCTCATCATCTGCCTTGCAGTAACTAACGCTGGATCTGGTAGCGAACTGCACCTGATGACCAGGCCGTTCAACTTGCCTCCTTGTTATTGGATGCTGAGCGCTCAGAAACGACATTGCTGAGTAATGGCCTTCGAACTGCTCGCGCAGAGCTTGAACGTAGGGAAAAGGAGAAGCGAGCCGCTGCAAATTCTGCCCGTACAGCATACTATGGACCTACTTCTACTGCCGTGCCAGTGCAATATTATCGTGGCTATCCTTATTCTTATACGCAACTTTATAGTGCGCATGCTCAAGCCACCACCTCCACATTTTCTGTGACGCCTTCAGCACCTTTTATGAACAAAAACGCCATCCAAAGCGCTATACCTATCCAACTCCCTGTTGCATCATTACCGGCGCTCCATGCGTTGGGTATTGTTCCTGTTCCCGCTACGTCGCTTCCGCCCGATGACCAACCACAACCGCCAGCCGTTCTTCGGGGATCCACATCAAACGGTACCATGCTTAGTCTTGAAATCAACGTTTCGTTGTTGCAGTCAGCTCAAATGAGCGGGCTGGCAACAGTATTGAATTCTTTGATGTCCAGAAATAGCTCCACCAGCACTAGTAATGCGCCTTTAGAACCTACTGTCTCAAACCATGGCGATACTGCGACAGGGTAGAAGTAGGACAAACCAATAGTACATAACATAATAAGGGTATTATATCACTCTAATCTACCTGCCATCGTTTGACGTGCAAAGGGGTCACACTATGAGGGTCTGAAGTACACCATCATTTGTTTTACCTAATGAACAAAGACAAACCTAGGAGGAATTCATAGTATGTGAAATGTGGGCTCGTCCAGGATGTCCAGGGCTGGCTTGGTAAGTATTGCGCCAAGTATCGATCTCAAAAGTATTTGATGTATGTTGCCATCAATTACCAGATGCGGTGTCCTCTCTACGCAGCACGGAGTCGGGATGACCGACAGCTACATTATGGTCTGATGCTGCTAGAATGGTAGACTAGTACTTGGGCCAATGGCCAATGTATAGAAAATATATATATATGATATGGCTTGGCATGCCCAAAATTGGTCAAAATATGTTCCTCAAATATATGTTCTCTCTTCTTGTAACCACACGGAACAGAAAGCTCTGTCAGCGGCAAGCGCTGCTAATATAAACTGACTATCGTTCTTCACGACCCTCCTTTCATGCAGAACATCTCAGGTTCCATTGGAACCCCATCATCCACGATTTGGCGTCGTGAGCGGCTCATGCGCATAGGAAACAGAACTACTATCGATCATATACCTGAAAATGCCACCCCAGAAATATCCTCCGAGTCCAATACCCCAAACTTGTCTCCCACAGAGTACTCTTCTTTGCCAAACAGCGGCGTTTCATATGGCACCTTACCCATCACGAGGAACCGCGCCTACCATCCTTCTCTCAATCTTAGTTCTCGTCGAAGGTTCCCTAAGCTCCCCCAGTTACATATACTTAGGAGAACAACCTCAAATCCGTCAGCTCCCCTCTCCTCTGGGTTTCGGGATCTAGCCTTCTCTCGTTTGAGCATCGAACGTCCCATTTCAGCATACGATTCTCATCCTCACTCCAAGGATGGTTCCGAGTCAGAACCCGATGCGGATACAAAAATAAACGGAATTCGAGTGTGGTACTCCTCCTTCTCCTCTATCGATTGGCTTCACGACGCTATCAAAGACTCAGCACGTTTTTCTCGCCTCAGAAGGCACAAATCTTTTCGGTCACGTACCCGACTATTTGTTGACAAAAGCTTAGGATGGTTTGTGGTGACCATCGTCGGCTTCCTTACTGCCATCGTTGCCTTCCTTGTTGTCAGAAGTGAACAGTGGTTATTTGATACTAAAGAAGGTTATTGTCGCGACGCATGGTGGAAAGCGAAACGCTTCTGTTGTCCCGCATTGGATGATGTCGCTGCCCGGTCCGGTCCTTCTGAGGATACTTGTGACGAATGGAGGATGTGGGCAGAAGTATTTTCCCGACAACAAGATGGCATAGGTGCAGAATTGGCGGAATATGTTCCTTATGCTTTGATTGCTGTGAGTGGGTACTCTTAAGTGCCCATTTCACTCTGACCAAATGCCTGCTCAGATCCTCCTAGCTTTCACCTCGAGTCTTCTTACGATATATCTCACAAATTCTACCACTTTCATGACACGTAAAGAGTCGGGTGTTCTTGCGCCTGATTTCCCTGGTTCTAGCGCCGATGCCAAGGCTCCTCCTTCTGCAGTACCGTCCGCAAGAAAGGTCATGTATTATGTACGTCGAAGTCTTTCAACTTACACACTACAGCCCCTGTTTACATCAAGGTTCCAGGCAGCTGGGAGTGGTATTCCAGAAATAAAAACGATTCTTTCTGGTAGGCTTTGGGTACATGTTGTCAAAAAACAATACTTGACTAATCACTCAGGATTTGTCATTCATGGCTACCTTGGGGGGCGTGTACTATTCACGAAGTCACTCGGCCTTGCACTTTCCGTTGCATCTGGACTTTCGCTTGGAAAAGAAGGGCCATTTGTGCATATTGCGAGTTGCATAGGTAACATCGTCAGCCGTTTTTTCGACAAATATGAGAACAATGAAGGTAAGCAAGAACCGAAAAAAAACCTTAGATTGCTTAGTCTTGTTGAACCATCTCAGCTAAACGCCGCGAAATTTTGAGTGCGGCGTGTGCAGCTGGCGTAGCTGTAGCATTTGGGGCACCCATAGGAGGGACCCTTTTCAGCTTAGAAGAAGTCTCGTATTTTTTCCCACCAAAGGTCAGATACCCCCGACTCGACCCTGTATACACCGTTGACTTTTCTTTAGGTGATGTGGAGGAGGTTCGTTCTCAATGAATAACTCTTTCTTGTTCTTGAGTGAACATATTATCTATGCAGCTTCTTCTGTGCCATGATTGCCGCTATAACTCTCAAAGTGTTGGACCCATTTGGGACTGGTAAACTTGTTTTGTTTCAAGTCACATATGAAAAGGTGTGCATTATTTTTGCTCGAATCGCTGTTTCTGATCTTGTTTAGGATTGGCACGCATACGAGTTGTTCCCGTTTATCCTTCTCGGAGTATTTGGAGTACGTTGGTGCTGTTCACTTTAAATGCAATCTGACGTCAGCCCACAGGGTGTATATGGTGCTTACTTCTCGAAACTTAACTATTCTTGGAGCAAGAATGTCCGGGGCAAAACATGGCTCAAGTCATACCCAGTTGCAGAAGTTCTTCTTGTAAGAGGCTTTAGTGCTTTATCGTGCGTAAGCAGTTGATTCAAAAAACATGTAGACCACGATCGTTACTACCCTTCTATGCTTCATCAACCCTTATACTCGGATGGGCGGCACGGAGCTCGTTTATAATCTCTTTGCTGAATGTCGTAAGGGTGCTCTGAATCAACATTCAGGCCTGTGTTCCGTTGATCCTAGCACTTTTGGGGGTATCTGGCCAGTGGTTCGCGCTGTCTTGGTCGCAATGGTCGTGAAAGCAGGCTTGACGATTGTGACTTTTGGTATCAAGCTCCCTGCTGGTATATTCATTCCATCTCTTGGTGTGGGCGCATGCGCGGGCCGAGTCTTGGGCATCGGGATGCAGTGGTTACAGTACAAGCATCCAGGATCCAAGGTGTTCGTTGCGAACCCTGGTGATATGGACTGTAATAGTTTTATTTCCATTCACTTATACGGGTACTGAATATTCCCACCAGATATCATCCCAGGGCTGTATGCTATGGTTGGTGCGGCAGCTACACTGTCGGGGGTGACGGTAAGTTGTCTATCTAGCGTTCACTAGCTTGAATCTAAACTAGCTTGTATGAAAAGCGAACCACCGTGTCTTTGGCTGTCATTATGTTTGAGCTCACGAATACTTTGACTTATGCCGTCCCTGTCATGCTCTCTGTTCTTGTGGCCAAAACAGTGGCTGATGCCCTGGAACCTAAAGGGATCTACGATCTTGTCATTGAGCTCAACCAATTACCATATCTAGAGACCAAGCATGAATACCTATGGGGAAACCTTCAAATCAATGACGTGGTAAGTTGGATCAACTTTTACTTTTTTGGGAAGCTCATGGTTGCCTTTAGACTGTACGCGATGTAGAAGTCATTCGGCTTGACAAGAGAAATACTGTGAAAAGCCTGAGAGATCAGCTGCTTAAACTCACAGAATCTGGAAATGGCGACAGTGGTTTTCCAATCCTGCGAAGGGATATACACGACGATGGTTTAAGGATGGTTGGATATATCGGTGCCAGCGAGCTGGAACACGCACTGAGTGAGTCTACAGTCTTCTTGTTATGTTACTACAGCTACTTCACCATCATACTAGGCCTCGTCGCTGATGAAGCTGAAGATGAAATACACTTCCATACAACTTACTTTCACAACATGATGGCCAATTCCTCTATATCTTCGATAACGGAAGAAGGGACTCGTCAAACCAAGGATCTGTTTGATTTCAGCGTTTACATGGATCAAGTAGATTTATCTGCTATCCTCATCTACCCTCTCAACTAATGCTTACTTTCGTCAAGGCGCCTTTGACCGTTCAGTCAAATTCGCCATTAGAAATGATTCATCAATTCTTCGCGAAACTCGGTGCCCGTTACGTTGTTATTACGGACACCGAAGGACTTTGTAGGCCTTTAAGTCGTGCCTGTCATATCCATGCTGATGATATCTCCAGATGAAGGTGTAATCGACAAGAAGACTTGGGTCGCTCTTCTAGCCAATTTGGAAGAGAAATGATAGTTTTACCTCTGTTTTCGTGTATTTTCTGGACGCTTGTTGTAATGTCATATACTGGCTTCTTGTTAGCTCTTGCTTAGCTTGACTCTTTGAGGAATCATATCTTTTTTGAAATTGTTGTACCGTGTATACATGTTGCGTGTTTGGTTGGGCAGATTATTTCCCACAATCTGATCTAAGTCACGCTCGTCTTCAACTACAATGGCTGGTCTTGGTGTCCCAGTAAAACTGTTGCATGAATCTCTAGGACATGTTATCACTGTAGAACTAAAGACGGGACAACTTTACCGAGGCAAACTAGCTGAAGGTAGTGCTACAACCCCTTGTTTACAAAATTTGCATGCTGATCCTAAAATTTCTTCCTGCAGCTGAAGACAATCTAAACATATCCTTGAGAGATATAACCGTTACTGGACGCGATGGACGTGTATCCCAATTGGACCAAGTGTACATTAGGGGAAGTATGATACGGTTCTTTATTGTTCCGGATATGTTACAGAACGCTCCAATGTGAGTCGCCCTTAAAAAAAAAGCTGTTTCGCGTTGCTAAATATTGGGCCGATAGGTTCAAGCGAGTAGGCCCGAATGCAATGAGGGGAAGAGGTATTGGTACTGCGCGTGGGCGTGCGACGATCATGCGAGGTATTTACATCTTAATATCAATTGCCTACATTGAAATACTGATTACCTTCTTCATAGCAAACGGTATTTCCTTAGTGTTGATTACCTGATATCAAGCTGACCATATCTCCTTGAAACAGCTCGACGTGGGCGTGGTGTTGCCCCAACAGCACGCGGTATCAGGCGATAAAACGTTCACTATCAATGTCTATCGATTTTCTGTTGTACACTTCCTTGTCTGTACGTGCTTACAGTAAATGGCTACCCCGAAATAAAAGAAATGAGCCATCTGTGCCCAAGAAAGGTCTAACCAAGGTCCTTTGGGATAGGGGAAAACGTCCCTATTGCCACAATCATACATTCTACAAATGAGACCTACCTGCAGGATCGCATTTTTGGAGTTGTCATGCCAAAATCACCTTGCCGGTGCTCATCGCTCAAGGACAAGAAGGATGTCTTACTTCGTGAATTTTATATAGTATATCCTTTGTCGACGCTATCCATCTGCGTGATACAATTTGAAGCTATATGCCCTCGCTTCCGACTTGTAGGCGTGCAAAAGTGGACATGAAAACGTCATTGATGATACATTAAGAAGTAAATACCAGTATTGGAATATCTTGTCGCTGAGTAACGACTCATTGTGTAGGCAACATATTCAAAAATCCGACACACGGCCCTTAAAACTCCAATCGCCTTCTGAGTCATGTCCCCACCTCCCCACTGGCTCTCTTTTGGGTCCGCCATGTTCTCCGGTGATAGGGTGGACATCGCCTTCGAACTCAGGTTTCAATGGCTGTCGAGCGTCTGGATGTAGTGCCAAATCTACCTCTGCTTCGGGTGTTGGACGATTGTTAGAAGGGGTGCGTGCGGCTAGGGGTTTCTGGGAGACCCGCTGAAGTTCCTCGAATTCGCGTTGTTGTTCGAGTGGTAATGATGGTGGAGAGGGGCGGTTGAAGTTGGAAGCATATCTACTGATAGGCCGTAATATATGCCTGATGCGATGAGGGGTGTAGAAGAATTGCATGTGGTGGTGGTTGTATGGCAAGATTTCCGTATTAGAATGCCTAATGGAGACAAAATAAGGCACATTAACTTTTTACACACGAACATCCACCACGTGGTCTTTTTCTGTACCAACAAAACCGGAACTGGAACTGGCAGGACTTGCGGTTATATGCCATATATGCCACATATCCGCCGTCATCTCGCAGCCCAATTTGAACTTATCAGCTACTGGTCCTATCAAACTCGGCTGAATTCTTGACGACTTGTCATATTTGCATGGACTTCCCGACACAGAGCCATATCATCTCCCATATCAACACTAATTCAGCTTCCGAGATCGCTATCGACTTGACGTCTTCAGGTTCTCTTGGCCTATCTTCCCGGCCATATGATGAACACAACACTCACTTCAGTACCTCTCAACTTACCAAGAGAGGTAAAGCAGACAGAGCTTGTGACGCCTGTCGTCGACGAAAAACGAAATGCGATGGCTCTAAAACATCGGACAACGTCTGTACCAATTGCTTGCATGCTAAAAAGGCTTGCACCTATGTGTAAGTTTATACGTACTCTACAGATTTTGCCGTTCTGAAGATTCGCAGTGAGGAGTCCAAGCCAAGAGGCCCACCAAAAGCGTAAGCGGCATGCTATACAATCCCTTATCTTTTAAACATTGTGCTCTCTAGGTATGTCATTGGACTAGAAGACAGAATGGAAAGGCTGGAAGCGCTCTTAGCCCAGGTCAGCTCCTACTTCTATCATCACAACACCTATTTTGAACCCTCCGGTCTCATACAGCTTCGACCAGAAGAAGATTTTTCAACGGAACTCGGAACAGCTCTCGTCCGTGGCTCTTGGAAAGATACAAGCAGTACTCAACCCTCCGGCGAGCAACAACCTCTCCTGTCACCCTCGGAGCTTGGGCAAAGAGAAAACCAAGCATTCTCTACCACATTAGACCGCTTTTCACATCAACAGACCACGCGCGATGCGCTGGACTCCAAGTTCTCCTCAGGCTGCCCTCACACAAATGACAAGCAGCAGCCCCTCGAAGACACTGATGTATCTGAATCCTCGGAAGAGTTCACGAATTTTGATATAATCGAGATTCAAAGTATCAGCGGGCTCGTGCAAAAGTTGACGTTACACGGCGACGAAAGCGCCAATACCCAGCCATCTTCTGGCACTCATGTCCGATTCCATGGAAAGAGTAGTTCTGTTGGCCTCGTCGAGGCAACCCAAAGATTCAAGGTGATGCGTCTGCTGGAATCAATAAACAACAACCAGGGTAGTCTACGCGATAGTCCAGAAAGTGCTGGGGATTCAAATCCTGGAATGTCCAATCGCCGCCCGGAATATTGGTCAATGCCTCAGGTAAGTAATAGATCATTGATATCACCACAAGTTGCCTTAGTAGAACTTCCATAGAGAGAACGTGAATGGGAGGAATTGTTTTTAGGCACTCCTCAACTGATTTCGTCTATCCTTGCCAAGTTTCCCCCTATCGATCTAGCCGTGGAGCTCATACGCCTGTATTTCCTTCATGCTAATCCTCAATTTCCCCTCCTCCACTATCCCACGTTTTACCGACAATGGGAGGAGGGGCTATATCAAACTAATTTGTGGTTTGTTGCTGTGTGCCTCGGTGTATTTGCGGTAGCGAGCCGATGGTCGAAGGACCCAAGACTCGTTCCGGAAGGAATAACGTCAGGTTCAGGCGAGCCTGACTGGGCGTTTGCTGGTTGGACCTATTGTGAGATTGGAATAGGTTAGTGCCTCCTACCCCTGTTATTATAATCTACACGAAGCTTCGCTTTAAAGCCCTTCACGAGGTTCGGCGCCGACTGTTCTACCCGGCGACGCTTTTTGAAATACAATCCTTCTCCGTAAGTTATAACTATTGCTCCAGCTTCTCCCTTGGGCCAATCGCTCCGTTCTTAGTTATTTGGGGTATATATCAGAGGCACACCTCACTACCCGTTGGCCTGGACCTTAGTTGGGATCGGTATCCGGAAAGCTCAGGATGTGGGCGCCCATCGGAAGAAAGTTTATCACAGTGAACCCACCGTAAATGAGGAGCTTTGGAAACGAGCCTTTTGGTGCCTTGTGGTGTTAGATCGCATTGAATGTGCATCGCTTGGTCGGGGTTGCATTGTTGATGAAGAGGAGTTAGTGTCTATACCTTGGCGTGCTTGTTCGTCTGCTTAAGCTGACCCAAAGCAAGCTTTGACGTAGATCTTCCAATGGAGGTCGACGATGAGTATTGGGAGCTAGGAAATTCGACACTGAATTTTAAACAACCCGAACGAATACCTGCTAAAGTCTCCGCATTTAATCAACTGATCAAGCTGTCACAAGTAATGGCCTTTGCCACCAAGACTCTGGTATGTCAACAGTGGTGTTCGACGACAGAAATTTACAGGCTTTAAAGTACACGATCGATGAAACCAAAATATTATTTGGACTAAGTAGTTCAAGTTGGCGTAATGAAATTCTCGGACGACTGGAGTCTACTCTCCAGGAGTGGTCTGCTTCTCTGCCAGAACATCGTTTGTCACTACCTTTCTTATCTTTATCATTTACTCAAGTCCATCCGAAATTAGTATCGTGGTCAAAAGGAAAAGAAAATTCAACATATACTACTGAAGCAGCTACATTGCAAATTGCCTACCATCTCACGCGATTACTCATTTACCAACGTTTCGTTTGTACACCCGACTCAGAATCTTCGTTCAGGGAGTCGTTTGCGCACCAAACTCATTCCTCTCTATCACACCATATTGCTTTGGATATATGTGTTGATGCTGCTCACGCATGTGCACGTATATGTGAGGATTCTCACATCTTGCGAGGGCTGCTAACATGGCCTATCCACATTTACGCTGCTGAACTATCTTGTACGATGCTTCTCATAAAGCTATGGCATGTCAAGTTGAAGGAGAAGTATATGCTCGCTCAAGGAGCTGAGGATATCAAGCCACCCCTTGCCCAAGTTGTCGAACCTCTAATTGCGGATGTCAGAGCGTATATCCATTTATTAGAACGCGCCGAGCCACGGTGGGGGTTTATTACATCCTTTTTGTGAGTTCAAGACCCGCTTTTCAACCTCGTCAATCACAGATCTTATTCAAGTATGAAGACGAGAGCTACGGCAATGTTTGCCAAGTGACCCCCAAAGTGGCCCTCTTGCTCCTGCTCCAAGGCTACATCAATTCAATCACAGTCGCTGTGCAGATCCATCTCCTATCCAATCACGATCGCTACGACTGTCTTCTACGTCGCAGCCCTCATACCACGACTGGGAGTTGACCACCAGCCAGTCATCAGAGGAACAAAAACTCACCGCCATTCCAGTTTTCGACGGTGACTACGGTCTCTATACATTCGACAACGATGCTATGCCGTCTCCGTTCTACCAGATGAAGGCCATCCATTATGGTGATAACTCCCAGACTGTTTCTACGCATACTCCTGCGCTCAATATCACCTTGAGGTCTCTTCCATATATCAGCCGCATGCTTCGTCCGGCAGCCTGTTCTCCTGAGCAGAGTAGTAACCCCTCCCGAGGTGAAACAGTTGAGGGGCCAAAGAATGACACAGCCTTCGATAATTCAGGCGACCCTCGCGCCCTCAACAACTATCACCATAACTTGAGATCGGATTCCTTCCGTGGTCCGTGAATGGACTCATCAAAATCGGACTATCACGCACTTTGAACTATCTTTCATTGGCGTTGTCTGCCTATTCTTGTCAATTTCTAAAGTTGCGTATAGGTGTCGGTGTGAGTAATTACTACGCAAAATTGGACAAGGTACAAACTATTTTAAGCTCCCTCTACTTTGTGTCATTCACAACCATAGCTCTCAATGTGCACTTTCATAATTATAGTTACACTCATAACTACGATCTACTAATAGCTCAGGTGATACAGTATGTTCTACATAACCGCATAACGTGTGGTTTTCCAGTTCTGGTTCGCAGCGCAACCGTAATACTGGGCTGTCATGTTGACAAGAGTCTAGATCATGATTGCAGTAGATCTCGAGTATGCGACGCCGGACTATACCACTACAAAGAGTATAAGTGAAGTAAGGGACGAAGTGAGACGAGGACATACAAAGGACAGCGTTGATACATCCATCATTTTCAGGGTTATTGGTAATCTGGGCATACTTTCCAAAGACAATCTTTCCGCCAGTTGTAACCATTCCTAGCTCGGAGACATTCACTTCTATCACCGTACCCTTCGTCATAACACCAAGTTGAGTGTACATAGGAGACTGCGGATTTTTTTTAACTCCCAAGATCTGGAGCTGGAATGTAGCCTTCAAGTCGGCTATAGAAGATGTACGTCAGATATTGTTCAGCATATCGAAAAACATTTGACATACGATGCGTTACATTAGCTTTCTTGTACCGAAGTGCCATCGGACGGATGAAACGTTCCATTTTGACAGGCTTCCTCGTGAATCCTTCACCTACGAACGTGGCCTTTGTCACCATCCGTTTCCAGGCTTTGCTCTTGCTTTTTCCCGTCTTCATAACTCTAAACATCTCATCCTCAGCTATACCCCTGACCTTGGGTAATGGTACAGAGTATTTGGCAGCCTTGTCCTTTCGCTTTTGTTTGATTGCACTCGAAAGTGCTTTCGCATCCTTTTGGCCTTCACGATCGAGGAGGTAAGTTGGAAGAGCACCTTCAGGTACTGTAGAAGAGTCTGCCTGTTTTATGTTTCGCTCATCATGTGCCTTGAGGGTTTTCTTGAGCCGAACTTTCTCAGCATGTCGTTTTGCATGTAATAGTTTGGCCTTGATGCCAAAAGCCTTTTGAGCAAAGGCCGAATCCTTGTGAACAGCCCTAGCCTCGCGTTTCCGCCTTGGTAGTCAAAGAAGGGTGAATGAGCAATTGCTTGAACAAAAAGTGACTCCTTACTTGCGTTCGAAATGATCTAATCGTCGACCATGGCGTTTGATGTGTTCCTCAATATACTCGTTCTTGTTGAGGATTAGGTTATGTGCTAAATATGAGTGGTACTATAGAGTTACCTGTGGCTATTGTAAATCAAAGTATCAGCATAGAAAACTTGATTAAAAGACGATCGCAAACTGACCATGAGTGTAAAGAAAAGGCTGGAGAATTAAACAGATAACAACAAATAATTGTTAGGCGTGGTAAGGGACAGTCACGTGCTTTCCCAAGTTTGCCCTAACACCCATGTGGCAGCAAGATGTCAGCAGCACCTACGCCTCATCGTCACAGACACCTTACTATGCCCAGTCTGTAGTGCCAGAACCTCAATTACAATTCTACTCGCCTCAGGGCCTCTCAGATCCCAGTTCATTCTACCCAGGCTCACGGCCCAGTCTAGACGGAAATGTTGCAGCTCAAGGCACTATAGCCCAACAAGGAATGGCGGCTGGATATGGCGGAAGCATCCAGTCATTTGGTGGCTGGTGGACAGCATTTGGAACTGGTGGATTTGAGGGCGAGCCGCCTTTGCTAGAAGGTCACTCCACTGAATCGTCATTCGCATACTTTAGCTTTGCAGCTAACCATTGCGCTTATTCAGAGCTAGGGGTGAACTTCCAACATATACGCGCTAAATCGTTGACTGTTCTTAACCCTTTGCGTGGCGTTGATGCACACATTATGGACGATGCTGATATGGCTGGTCCTATCATATTTGTGTTCTGCTTCGGCATATGTTTATTCCTTGTGAGTTTGGGACTTTATACATTGTATCTGCTGACTTTGAGTAGTCTGGTAAACCTAATTTCGGGTATATCTATGGTGTTGGACTATTTGGTTCTGCCTCGATGTATACGCTTTTGAACCTGATGTCTGAACGGGGTATCGATGCATATCGAGTGGTATCAGTATTGGGATACTGTTTGCTGCCCATGGTGGGCGTAAGTGCAATCAGTGTCATGATAGTCTTAGAGTATGTCCATACTTCTGATCAGCGCGCTCAGGACCTGACAAACAGCGCAGGGGTACCTTCGGATACTTGTTATCCATTCTATCCATTCTTTGGTGCACGTATTCAGCGTCGGGGATATTTGTCACCGTCCTCCAAATGTCTGATCAAAGACTACTTGTGGCGTACCCCGTTGGGCTTTTGTATGGATGTTTCGCGCTCCTTAGTGTTTTTAATGGATCGCCAGCTGGAAAATAACCATAGTGAACTACTTAAATCAATACAACGACTTTGCAACATGTACTAACCAGGGGGACATAGTTCGCCACCCGAAGTTAGACTAGGCATAAACAAGCAGTCAGCATGCAACAAGATGGAGGCCAGAGATGTCAATATGGACGAGCACCAATTCTATTTAGAAAGCAACTGTCTACTGTATATTTTTAATAATACTTCCATTATTTCTTCTAACGGCGTCGTGGCATACTCGTGAACGTACTGAGGTAACGAATCCTCCAAATTGAAACCAGCTCTCTTCATGAAGAAAGGATGCATAACGTCCGGCGTTGCTTCTCCCAATTGTCGCATAGTCAACCGTTCAATATGCCTACTTCGAGGCTGGTATGTGACGGTCAGTCGCCGGTGCGACTTCGCTCCTGTCATCTCAGTGGAAGCAATGCTCTGATGCCCAAGTGAGGGTGAGCGATGTGTTGGCGAGGGGCTCTGAAGGCTAGAAGAGAATGAATCGTGGAGGGGAAAGGTAACTGAGCTGCTAGGTGGCAGGAATCCTAGCTGACCGTCCATTGACGATTTCAGTGCTGTTGTGGGAGAAAATGGAGAAAATGGCCTGATCGCTGGGCTGGGCATGGTTGAAGACCGTGGAGAGCTACTAGACAAGTTCAAGGGCTCCGGTGCTTTCTTCCGAGGTAGTTCGGTTAGTGAGGAAGTATTATTGAGCACTGCGCGCCAATCAGTTGCTGCCTTGACTTGGTCCATTTCCCTTGTGAGGTTCTTCCGCAGAAGGGTAAGCCACGAGTAGAGGGATACGTTTAAAGTAATGTAGATATCCTTTGATTCCCCGTCTCCTCCACTCCTTTTGAATTGGCTATAAAAGTCGTATAAGAGCGTTGTAGTCACATCTTCGCTCTTTTCTTCGCTAGTCATGTGCATAGTCATTGACGGTAGTCCTACGATAATTGCCTCTAATGCATCGTTCAGCAGCGAAGTCAACCACTCCCGCTCATCTGACAACTCAGAAGTCTGAGGATGGCCTAGCCCAGTAAACTTGGAGATGGTCATGGATGAAAATGAAAAGAGGAGATCTCGTTTCCCACTGCTCGAATCTGACTCTAGCAAGCGATCCAAACGTGCGACCACGTCACGACCAACGAAATGTGCTATTTCCAAGTCGTCCATAGTCCGCGGAAAGACGACCAATCGCAAAAAGTCGAGTTGAAGACTCATGTGCTGCATTATGATGTATGGCGAAGCCTCATCCTCAAATTCCTTGAAACGGTTGCGGGCGGAATACAACATCGCTTCGGCGACGGCGGAGAGTGGATTGTCAGGTTTGGGTGTACGGGTCACCCTGAAGGCTTTAGATTCGCGGCTTGCACCGATCCGCTGGGTGTCCAAATTATCCTTGAATTTGTTGACGTAGGCCAGGAGTTTAGGGATCGTCCCGACAGTGGCAACCACAACGATTTCTGGGCTTACGATGGTAAAAGATAGCTGTAATGGTTTTGCATCTGTATCCGCTTGAGGTGTTCGCAAAGACCAATCGTCGTATATGTTAACCTCCAGTGGTTCAGCGCTAGAAAAAATGATCAGCGACGTAAAAAGATATTTTGTTATCGTGATCGCCTACCGATAGTGGAGTAGCTTTTGGTGATCAGATTCGAGTGAAATGACAAGACGGCCGCTTTTCATGCTTAGCTCTAACATCCGGCGCTTCCCATCGGCCCTTGTTCCTGCTTCATTACTGCGGATTGTTTGAAAGAGACAGCTAGGGACGTGAGCATAGCCTGAAATATTCCCTTTTGCAGTTATTGCAAGGTCAGCAACAGATATTGACAACTCGCTGAGAGCCTCGGTTAATTTTGTTCGCATGACGGCATCTTTTATATCCAATGTCATTGCACTGATTGACTGGCCTAGATCAACGTCCAATGTGATTTGCCGAACACGGACGAGAATGACAGTGGCAAACTGCGTTTTCGGTTGTGGAAGGGAAGATGTACTGGACGGCGATTGAAGAGGGGACTTTATGGGATATGCAGACTGACTGTTGAGGACAGGGATACGATCCAGCCACACGGCTTTGAAACAAAGAATATCTTGCAGGCGTGAAAAGCGTACTACGCCAAGAAATTCGGTGTCCAAGATGGCAGAGACTGAGCCAATGGAGGTGCCTTGTTTCATGTGGTCTTTAGAAAAACTGACGGAAAAAGCAAGGTTTCGGGCGTTGAGCTTGACGCAATCTTCGCTCAAAAATCCATGTTTGAGTCCAAGAGTCAACCCACCAACGCTGCCGGTGAAAGTAACTTTTCGAGAACCCGGAAATATATTGAAAACAAAGCCCCCATTGTCCCAATGTAGGCCAGCAATGACGTTTACATCAGGTTGGCAAGTTAACTCGAGCTTTGACTGATCGATACGAAGGCTGAAGCTGACGCGTATACCATTTATGGAGTCTAGAGCTTGTTGTTCCTGTATACCTGCAGCAACATCGGCTCCAACCGTCCAACCAGGGCTGGATGATTGGAGGCTGACTCGTCGTAGACGAGCTTCAATATGGCTCACAAGTTCAGTAAAGAACGATAGTAATGTCGGTCGAAGGGTATTCTGGCTTGAATGTACTGTGCTTTTGAATATGAGGATTGAAGATTCGGCTTCAGAAGCGATGCCCATTTTTTGTGACTGTAGGGAAGGTGTGGCGCGATATTCTGCCCAAACGGACACCACTGGGAGGTTGAAGACCTCGGCACCCATTTCCATCACTAATTCATCCGAGGGTTCTTGATGCTTGTGCAAAAGCGCTCTAGCCCGATACATGTCTGAGGCTGCTCCACTATATACTCGCACCTTGCCACTGAGGAAAGTCAGAGCAGCAAATAAATTTGAGGTTGGTAAAGCGTTGACGCGTTTCCTGATCTGTATTTCTTCTTGTGCATGACTACCCGCTTCTTGAACGGATGGGGTGCGGGGGAGACTATTAGCGAGCCTTTCCACCCGAGCCTTTCCTTGATTGTAAACATCAACCAAAGAGAAAACATAAGAAGGAATTTTGGAGTCGACGTCTAGAATGAAGCCGCTGACATTCGCTCCAATCTGAATGTGGCGCAGAGCTGTGGTTTTGGTTGAGCGAAGCTGGGCCTCCATTTCCGGGTAGATAAGCCTATTCCGAGTTACATGATTTTCACCGTGAAAGTCATTAGGTGTAGATTGGCGAAAGCTTTAACGTAGCGGTAAGTATGTGGGTAACCAAAATATGGGTATGAGTTTACCGAGAAACAAACTGAAATGAAAAGTTCTTCATAACCACTTGCCCTGTCTGGCCTTGGTGAGTCTCGAATTCAATGGACCCAATGGACCACAGAAAAGCAGGAACAGCAGTAGTGTCGTTGCTTCTAGTCTGGGGTAACTGAAGTTCTTGATCACGTGCGAGTGGAAAGGCCACTCCTATGTTATGGGTAACAATGCTGATGATATAGTTCTCCAGCCATGACTTTCGATGCAGTTGTGTATCTCGTATACCAACCTCAAAAGTCTTTAGGATAGTCTGAGTTTTTTCTTTGAAGGCTGCAAGCTCCAAGGCCCGCTGTTCTTTGCGGTCAAGCATTTCAGCCTGGTATAGAGTTACTCGTGAGATATATATAGCCATGATCAACGCAAACTTTACCTGAAGGTAATCAATAAAATCTCCAATCTCTCCAATTGAGCTAGGCTGCATAACAGCATGTATTTTAGTTACAGAGATTTTGATGATCGTGCTTGTCGTTGCGCTGGGTAGCTGATTGCTGGTATTGACCTGGAAATCGATGATTACGAAGGCTGAGCGATGACTCCGGTTAAGGCCTGGAATATTGGGCCGCCCAACAGCTCGTGGCGCTAAGGAGAAGGCTAGGTCTGATAGTTCGACGTTCCAGGTCAGTCCACTAGAATTATTAATGCCGCCGTCGACATCAAGGCATTCGAGATACAGCGTAGAGGTGAGGCCTTCCAAGCCGACACGAAAGCCGCGTATTTTCATGAAACCACTATACTGGACAGGACGTGGTTTGTCTTCGGAAAATTCAGAAGCCTTATAAGCTGATTGACGATGACTAGTCTCTTGGATTAAGGTGACCAAGTCATGAAAATCTTGCCCGAACTTCTGCTGAACAACAAGCAATGCATCCCAGTGTGAAGGCTTAACTTTGAGTTCAATAAAATCAACGAGTGCGATCGTATGAATTCCCGATTCATCGTGATAACCAGTAGCTGATAACCGCGGGAGGACAAGCTTCATACGCGTACTGGGCTCATCATCGTGGGTATTTAGTTTTGATGCAATGATAACGGCCATGGAAGCGAGTTGAAATCCAAAAGCCGCTTCTCGGGTTGGACCATTGGAGGAGGTAGCATAGAACACCATGTTATCTGCTTGCCAAGAAAGCCAGGTCCCATGCATGACCTGCAGCGATATACCCATATGCAGAAGTTGTCCTTGCACTTGGATACTTGGGTGCCTGGATGGGGTTAGTTGCGAGTGGGGTGGGTTGGGTTTCGCCCTCTGAAATTCCGAGAGAAGGTCTTTTGCAGTAGCCTCTATGCCAGGAAGAAAATCAGCTCTCCACTCCTGAACAAATCTATACAGGCGAAGAGCGCTACGAGGAACCAATGATTGAAGGTCATTGACGACGATGACGACAAGATGCTTCGATTTTGAGCTAGGTTCATTGCGTGAAACAGCGTTGATTTTGCTTTTGGTCATTTCGAGAGAAGCTAAGATACCCTGGTCACTTTCTTTGGCCATATCTGAAGGGGAGCGCGCGCGCAAGAATATTGTATCCAAGAAGACTGAATGATTCATAGATTGGCCTGCGTAGCCTTGCCTTAACAGTAGTATTGAAGAGGAACCCTGGATTCCTGATAATCCAAACTCAAAGACGAGGTTTTCGGCGGCGGCTTGGATACTCAGATACTGTAACGAAAATACGATATCAGAGCTGAAGAATTGCTGGAACGCATTGGGGGCTCCTTGAGGGTGAGCAGGAGTAAGGCCTTGCGTAGCGGATGGGGCCGAGTAGTAATACCTTCGTACGCGCAAAACTTTTTGGATGAACCCCATTAGATGGGGGAAGATCGACAATGTAACATTACCCAAAGAAATTGATGCCGATGCTTTGGAAATAGACTTCTCCTGCAGAGACGTCCGTGACATGCTCGGTGGGTGCGAGACAGGCGGTTGTGTGACATCATTTTCAAGTATGCGTGTATCAATATTCACGTCTGTTATGATTAGCTTGCTAGGTAAGGCGTCGGATGGGTCCAATACAATGAAAACTGTTTTGGCAAGTTGGATTGATATGGATTTAGGAGCTGGCGTGTTCGCAAGCGAGGCTGAGTGCGAATGCCGGATCTCCAGTAGAGAAAAAAAAGTTTCTAGGAAAGATCGTCGAGCAATGCTGTATGAATCGGGGTCCAGAGCAATCAAACGCGACTCTAGTGCTGATACCAGATCCTTCAGATCAGCCTGCTGGTTAGGGTTTTGCAATGAGTGAAACATGTCGCGTTCATATGCTTCCAAATGCCAGAGGCAGTTCCGGAGGTGATACAGGAACCTAAATGTGGCGTCTGTTCGCAGAATTTGGGGTATGCCGCTTTGAACAAGGTAGGACGGTTGTATAGTTGAGAGCAGGTCTACGGCGGGTTCCTCCCGTGAACATCGAATGATATCTGCGACGATGGACTGCTTTAATGACGAGGAGTGATGTCTCCATCTGTAGGCTAGACTCGCAAGTTTGTTTGTGCTCTGAGCCAAGGCAATACCTGTCGCTACGATGTATTCTGGTCCGAGATGGCCTATGCGGAGAGTGCTCTCCCCCAAGTGTACTTCCAAGATTCGGGAGTCCCGTTCGACAGATGATTCAAAACCGTTGATAGTACAACTGAAAACAAAGTCGCCTGGGGATGTGGGCTTTACAGTTTTTTTGTCGACTGACATGCTCAGGTTGATTGAGGTTTGATCAAACTCCATTTTTAAGATTGGTTTATCTTTGGATAGTACGCCAGAAGTAGATAGACCTTGCAATTTTACTTGAAGAATTGCCATGACGTCTAGTTCGGAGAAGGATTTGGCTCTCAAGGGATCTTCGAACATGGTAGGATGACCATCAGCCATAGGGATACGCTGCAAAGCACGAAACTTAACAGAGGGAACTGCAACGTCAAACAGAGTGTAGGAAGTTCTGGATGACGAGATGTTTCCGACATGAGTTGCCATCATTGCGTCTATACAGAGCTCCGGGCTAAGTGGCTAATGTTGTATCGTCATGTTATTGATAGTCTGATGTGTATAGCAGCAGGTATAACGCACATCTACCCTCAAATCCTCCTCGAAATGGGCGAGGGCCAAGATAATCAGGGGTGTGACATTGATATTCACTGGCTTTTTGCCTCTATAACGGATCGTTGTGGTATCTCGCTTGTCGTTTGAACCTGACAAGGCGCTAGAATTCTCGAAGAGTCTATCAACACCATCAGGCTGGTCCGTTGAGTAACCACTCGGTGTTTCCAGTGGGACGCGATCCTTTGTAAAATTATCAGAAGATTGGGCAAGACGATGGCTCTACCACGCACTCGAACGAGGACAAATGGACATCCGTCCCATAAATCGGGGGCCATTAAGGAAGGTGCCACATAATGGCGACTAACATAAGAATAATGTCGTAAGGCGGTGTTGCCGCTATTATTATCTTCAGCTGCATGAGATTTAGAAGTATATATCGCATTATTTCGGCTATACACTCACATTCATCAAAGTCAGACCAATCACTAACAGAACTAGCATCCGTCAGGTCTTCATCATCTGATTCATCACCACTACTCATATTTCGATCATCGTCATAGATGAAGCGTGGCGCGGGCGTAGATGACCGAGTTTTACTATCTCTATTAGAAATAAGTCACTGATAGGAGCTTTGCAAACTTACGCAAGGCGAGCATCTCGGTCTGCCTCCGAAACCATCTCTTCTGTGTCTGATTCAGATAGCTGGGTTGTACTTGCCCATGATTTGTTGCCAAATATGTTTCTCGTAGGCTGCATTGATAACTTTGACGTATCTTGCCAGTTTGGTAGTAGAGGGTGAGGTAGATAAATACCATTCCGGTGTGTGTTGGTAGCTAGTATGATTTGAGTAAAGAGTTGGATCGGAAGAGAAACAGTATTGCTACTTGGAAGTCCTGCTATGTCCAGATGTCCCAGAGGTGCAAGCATCCGATGGGCTCGACCAGTCAGCAAGTCTTGTTCTTCGATATAGGCCATTTGAGCTTTGGTTAGGTCGCGGAAACCTTGAGGAGCAGAATAAATATCCAGATAAACATCAGCAGAAAATCCCATAGCCTCTAACCAACGGCCAGCATTGAGAGAAAGAGAGAGCAAGATTTTGACGTAAATCTCCGCTATTTTTAAACTGACCACCTTTCGATAATACTGCCCGCCTAGATCATTGCTATCAAGTTTGACGCCCTTGGGTAAGGCGAATACCAAGGCCGCGCGACCTGCTTGCCATGTGATATCAAAAGACTTGATCGATAATTTAAGGAATGTTACTGGTATTGTTTTAGCACACGGGTAGGGATAATGGGTTGGCGCACGTACCATCAGGGTCAACATGCGGGAGATACTTAGATGCAGGTGCGTTAGCAAAATCCGCGAAGTTCAGGCGGAAGGCATTGCCAGCGGCAGCCAGTAGTTGGCCCTGGGAAGCGGACAGGATGACTTTGACGCCACCAAGTGCGACTTCCCAGATACAAACATAGGTAGATGTGCGTGGCTGAGGTCCAAAGAGACGGTTAGCCATGATATCGAGTCCTGATAACGAAGTCAGGTTAGCGGCTCCGGCAACAGCCATCAAATTAGAACCGAACCATCTACGTGGAAGATATCCTTCATACCGAGCAGAACTGACTTCCTATACGTAACCCTCTCGGGATAGTCGTTGATGAGGCTCCCCGATATAGCACCAACATTTAGTGACATCTCTTTGTGCACATTAGCGGCAGAATTTGAATTGGATACCAGACACACCCATATAATGATCGTGCATCCTGAACTGTAGCTGAAGATCGGGTAAGATGACCACAAGGCAATGTCCAATTCCGACGTCTTCCGACTCCTCAATATAGGTCGAAGAATATCCAGGCAGACCTGCTGGCATAATGATTATGCTGTTCTTGGCGATAACTTGGATTTCGACTTGTAGCATGTTATTCTAAAGAGGTCTGTTCAGCCATGCTGAATATTTTACTACCTAACTGATTACCTTTCCCGGACGATACTTGAGTAACATTGGGTCTCCAGGCGGTTGGTTCCTTGCCCTTCTATCTAGATACTCCCTGAGTGTTGAGAAATGGGTGAAGCTTCCTAAGTAATTCTCCCGTAGCACCATAAGACAACGAATAGACCATCCAAGGTTTTTAAAGGCGACGTCATGTAGCTACATAGTCAAAAACAAGATAATGAGCATGTGACTCTGATGGCTTCGAAGCACTTACATCGAGCTTGAGCTTGAGTTGTTCAATAAAATTCTCACGAATCTCTGTAAAATACATATAGGAGCCTTTCATGCAAAGCGTGTGTATGTTTGCCAAACTAGTGCCTTCCTCGGGAACATGTAGCGCATTGGTGTTCCAACGGGGGAGAGAGAGGTTGATTGATATATCTGACATGTCTATTGCAAACGGGATCGTTATAGATTCTGGCCAGTACTTGTTCGACGGAATATCTGCTCTGGCCTCGAAATTTGGCCCCCGGATCGTTAATAACGCTATGTGTCACATGGCATGAGCAGGGCATTAGGTGTGTAATATTGCCATACAGTTTTGGTTTGGACCTAACGCACTATCAATGATATTGTGATCATTAGCGTACAGTTTGAGAGCATAGTGTCGCATTTTGAATTCGAAGGTGTAAATCATAGGAATAAAGGTTTGATAGTCACTTGGTGGCCCTGTTGTCCAATCCTTTCCAAGGTCAACGAACATGTTGATATGGTCTCGAATAAGATAAAGAATGGGCTGCTGCAAAGTTAAAACAATGTTCCAATTTCGTTCCGTGTTCCACTTTAGTGGGGTAGGCATCCGGCAGTGAATCTTTCCATCAATGCGTGAGTATGCCACTTGAGAGCAACATGCGAACATAACACACCCGACATGACTCGGCGCTAACAAGTCGTATGTTGTTCAGGCTTGAGTTAATCGCAAAGGTATCAAGGTGGACTTCCAGGATCGACTGATAGCCAGAAGGACCAACCACCATGGGCATAGTATAGTTTATTGAAGAACGATCACCGACATTGAAAGCGATTGTCGCTGATTCTCGGACTCGTCGTCCCTGAGGAATGTCAGTTTTACCATCCCATTGCCAATCCTGTACCAGGGTAAGCGTAATAATAGAAACCCAGATCAACAGGGTATACCTTCGAAGACTCCCGAAAGGGAACATGTAAGACAGAATTGTCGCGTAATTCGATGAATATTCGCATCGCGGTCCACCTACGCGTATCACCAGGTTTCAACGAGGGTGTCAACTCACCATCATGATACAACGGAGGAAATAAAACCCGCTGGAGCTCTGCTCTGTGAGATCCCTAAATGTGAGCAGCAAGTTCATATTTTGGATGCATCTTACCTCTGGCGGTCTGCCCAGGGACCATACCACAGTACTCCCCCACTGATAGTAACATCGAAGCCCCATTCGGGCGGTATGTCACCATTGCCAACGTCGACCAGGTCTGTTCCAACGGGTTTAGAATGACTCGACAATGGAGGTACCACTCCCACAGCATCGAAGTAATACGAGAGCTCCAAGACGGGGGTCTCTAGAATCCTGCGCTCGACGGCATATTCCAGTTTGGTAAAGTCAGCCCCTACCGGAGTGGCCTCCTCCGTGTATACATGACTTTTTTTCTGAGGGGCGAAAGATGCTTTTTGTCGCGTAGTGTTAAGGTCACGCCGGTCTGAAAAGTACTTTGTGGCCAGGGCCAGGAGCCCGAGGCGGCTCCAAAGTTTGTCGAACGATCGATAAGAAAGGTAGGAGGAAGGATTGCCCAGGTTTGAATACCTATGGTACGTTTATTTAGACTTAAGACATTATAGATTATGAACGGGGGGCTTACTGGGTGACGCGCTCGTGAATTGATTGCCCCAATAATGACATGGAATCAACATAATTCTCGTTATCAACGTATCGAACTACCGCATGTACGAATTTCATCGAGAAGAGTTGTTTATAGAGATCAAATTTGGATCGAGCCTGATGGACTGAAAGGTTAATTCCGGCCGGATACCAGAAGAGGAATGCGATACCGGAACAATGCCAAATGTCCCCTCGCTCCTCTGGAATTCAGCTACCAATAAACTAGGAGTTGAATTGTTACCACAAGTTATGGATCCCTTGGTAATTTCCACACCAAGGGGCAACAAGTCTTTGGGATCGAGACTCGGGAGCTGGCGTTCAATCCACGCGGCAGCCTGCCTAACTCGATAAGGTACATGGAGTGAGTTTCTGATTGAGGATGCAGGGTAAAATGGGGAGGATGGAACTGTGATGCAAGGTTAGTGCTTTCTCAAGTTAACGAGTTTGTGTTTGCAACGCCGTACATAGACGTGATGACATCTTAAAGGATTGCCTTCTATCTGTGGACCTGGATCCCGGGCGACTTGAATCGTTAGCCTCCATTCTAGCGATGATGGCTTCGTATGCTGCTGTCCTATTCTGTAAGAACCATTCAAAGCCTTGCAAAGATATGTGAATCCTGCAATTCGTGCTGTGTGTAGTTTGCTCTGAAATACAGTCTCCTGAGCTTGTGCTTGTATGAGGGCAAAACCAACGCACGATCTTCACTACCTCGAGAAAGGTTGATGTCACTGTCCGTCGTTGGCCTTCGAATCCAATACCTCCACTGTATCTGCCCTTTGACAATTTTGAGTGTCTGATTGCTGGAATGGTAGCTAACGTCCTTCAGAAGTATTCTGCCTGCTATCAGAGAGAAGTGGATAGAGCCTGCAGTAGTAAACACATGTTCAAAAACCGCAAGAAAAGACGCGGGAATATTAATTACCAACTTCTACCCAGATACTGGAAGCTTCCTCGCTCCAGTACACGAGTCGGATTACACGACCAACCAAAAAGCCAACAAACCGATTCCAATGAAAGAAGTACAGTATGAGGGCAATAATAATGCAGATGCATGACACTAAGAGCAGTTGGTTGAACATCTTGGCGCCGTTTCGTGCTGTGAGTACGTAGACTCTAGAGCTATATAAAAAATGCCAGAGCAAAGTAATTGTCGCCTTGTTTGTACAGGGCCAAGAGCGTCAGATCATCGTGTGGACGTATGTGAATACGCAAGTATGTTTGAACCAAAGCCCAGTCGAGTTTATGTAAGACTTTTACATGTCGTCTCCAAAGCCAATCCTGCAGCAGACACCTCTAAAGAAATTTGCACTGCATGCTACATCCACATGCTCCCAGCAAGCCTCTGTCTACGGAAAATGCATCCTAGCAACTTACACGGATGTCAGAAAAGACATGTGCAAGGAGGAGTTTGTACATTTTGGTAATTGCTTGCGCAAGGCTGTAAGTTCAGCAGTCCAGCAAATAATGCAACTCTCATAGCTGGCCGCGATGTAGCTAAAACAAAAATGGTGAAAATACGTCGCTATGAGGCTCTATCATAATATAGATACAGATGCGCTATGTAGTCCCTGTACAGAAGTGTGCGATGATATGTTAATGGAGTGGAATTATTCAAGAACAAGCAATGCAGTCACGGATCAACAATAGACTACGCCGTGTCTCAGGTAGTGAGGCTTCCAGGTAATACTCCGCTGCCCATGGTCGCCCTATCACCTACTTCCCTCATCTGAGAACTAGCGCGAATCAGCATCCTCATGCTAGCAGGAAGTGGCCAAGGCGTGGTGTTAGGAAGTGGTAGCGAGGTATTAGTAAGGCTATTTGCCTGCGACGTAGGAGGCGGGTTTCGTAGGCGCGCTATGATAGGCGCAAGCTGAAGGTCAACAATGTATGGCGACGTATGATTGGGGGGGTATGATTTTGTGTGCTGAAATATCGCAGTTGCTTGGTTAGATGGAAATAACGGCGACGGCGGAGTGGGTGAATCAGGTATAGGAAGGAGCATGTCCTGGGTATCATCTACAGGAGCGTGTTCGAAAATCGATGTCTCATATGCAATGGTAGTAAGCACGATCTGAAGAAACACAATAAGAAAGTCCAGTAAGAGAAGCTGCACTTGAGAAGGGACGTAGCCTGCACAGTTTGATTAAGAGGTTTCGAATAGTATCATAGAATGTGAGGTAAACGCACCCAGTCCAACAAAGTCCAGTACGATGGCTCTACCCTCTGTTGCTCCCTGAGTTGCATGGTACCAGATGCTCGATAGGTTGAGTAGCAGGATATTCGCGAAGAAGAAGCGCAACGACCGAGTGGCTGTTGCATCAAGATCTCTCGGTTTAGAACACTGGAACTGGGCTATGAGACGACAGAGGAATGACCATATGGATGGGGATAAAATAAAAGAGAGAGTATGTAACTGATAGCATAGGGAGTCAAGCTGCACCGAGAAGAATGAGAAGTGTGTGGATAAATGAAGGAGATGAAAGCCTACGGAGATGATGATGTGCTTGCGTTGGGCATGGTGCTGTTTGGGCATATCATAAACCCAAGGGTTGAGGGCGAGGGCAAGTTGGTGGTAGAGTGCCAACTTTGCACCCGCAAGCCCGCAAGTGGACTTGTGCTGTACTTGTTCTTGTTTACTAACGGCTTGCTCATCATCATCAATAGATAATAAATTAATCTAGTTCATACTACATGGAATCGTCGAGTGAACGGCACTGACTTTCAAAGCTCTAGTGTAATGGAGGCCTTTCAAATGGGTCTGATAAGGAGTATCTTGTTAAATTGTTTGACGGATCTGGCGCCGAATGGGGAGGAACAGTGTATCCACTCTCAGGCCAGGATACCACCCCTTGGGTAGTTTCATGTGCTCGCTCAATTTCTTCATCTATTTGTTCTGTACGAGCTTTCTCCTCCGCAGCTATTTCAGAATGTGTCCAAGATCCCCCACCATAATCGTCTTCTCCAGGATGGGAACGCCTCATATCGTGGATCCCTTGAGTAGTATCGTGAATACCTTCATATGGATCAAATTCTTGCTCATTCTTGAGTTGTACGAAAGGAGATGGATTTGAGAGGTCTCTTCCATATCCGCTAGGAATAGATGTATAACGGCCTTGATTCTTCGATACAAGGGCAAAGGCTTCTTCATTATCCAGGCGCGAGGCACGAGTCGATCGTTTTTCGTTTCGCACCTGGTTAACGTATCGTGTCACTACTAGAACGACATCTATAAGAAACAACAAGTGTTAATCAAGCACTCGATGGATGATAGTCGACATACACAGCTCAACAAGTAGAACAATGGCGGCAACTGCAAAATAAACACCCCGAGCCACCTTGAGTAACCCACTGCACTGCTCTTTAGCTTGTTGGTTCTGGATTGTTTGCTGGCAGGCCGTCACAGCTGCGTTCGCAGAGAAGTGCGTCACCAGGTAGAGTAAGTAGCATGCGACGCCTATGTTCAGGAGGAAGTGAACGTAAATAAAATATGCGTATATCTGCAGAAAAAGCTGCTTTCGAACAATGGCTCCCACGAAACTAATTTAGATATTCAGGTAAGGATCCCAATATACCGAGCCGACATAGCGCGCTTACCCGAGGATAGACGCAACAAAGAGTAGGGTTTCGACCAGTCCAGCTACTACAAAGCCTGCACGTTCTCCGCTTGTCATATCGACGGTGCCTAATAAATAGATGTTGTGATTAAGCTGAATGTGTATATGACGACAAGCAAATCTCACTGGCAACTTCGAACCACAAGATGATAGAGAGTACACCCCCAAATACTATTCCAAGTATGGACATGATGATGACGCCAGACCGTACAGGGAGGCAACAGCAGAATGTTTTGCCGCCACAAAATAGTTCTCGATAACTGAAAGTCATCGTTAGCTGGTGAGCTTCAGAGGATGGTATGCGAAATGTGTGAGTAGCGCTCAATGACAGGTCTAACACACGCCTTTCCTGTAGCGTAGGTTTTTACCGCAGCCAAAGGCCCAACAAGTTTGATGAATGAGAATCATGGCTGTGCGATTATTAGGGGGATACCTCGCACGTGATGACCACAACTACTTATGATAACTTTTTATAAACTCAAACGTCTTCAAGGATGTCAATGAGCAACGAAGAGCCAGCATCTCTAGACCACGCTGATATGGATGTTGATACTTTAACGCCACATCAGGAGGTTCCCAGAGCTTCTTCAGTTCCCTTACATCAGCCTGGATTCACCGTTGGCTACATATATTCAACTGAAATGATGGTTCATTTTACACCTGCTGACCATCCAGAAAAACCCGAACGCATATCTCGTATACACCAGGCCTTAACTCTTCGTGGATATACTAAAAAGATGAAATGGGTCCCCATCAGGCCTGTCAGAAAAGAAGAAGCCTTATTGGTTCATAGTGAGGACCATTGGGACAAGGTCCAGGCTATCCAAGGTAAATTTTGCACGTCTTTTATTTAATCCACGGTCCTCTTTTATCTTAGAATGAACGTAAGGTATGACGGAGCAAGAAAGGATCGATTCTGAAGATTATTATGAACAACTCTCGCTTTATGTCATGCAGGGAACCACGCGTGCAGCTCTCCTGAGTTGCGGGGGCGCTATTGAAGCTTGTCTTTCTGTTGCACGCAACGAGCTGCAGAAAACATTCGCGATTGTTCGGCCACCTGGCCATCATGCAGAACCAGATGAGCATATGGGATTTTGTTTTTTTAACAACGTTGCGGTGGCAGCCAGGGTGGTACAACAACTAACACCTGTGAAAAAAATCTTAATTCTGGATTGGTGTGTAGCTAATTTGCGAAATGAGAATTGACTAACGCGTCTACTTCCAGGGATGTTCACCATGGTAAAGCATGTGATTTTTGCATAACATGAAAGTAATGAATACCCCATTCTACAAAAGGGAATGGGATACAGCGAGCTTTTAATGACGACCCAAGTGTTCTATATATATCCATACATCGCTACGAGCGGGGCACATTCTATCCTTGTGGCCCTTTTGGTGGCCTTCAGTCTTGTGGAGAAGGACCCGGACTTGGATAGTACGATAACCTTTTCATCTTTTACGTCCGATGGCTAGACCTGACCTGTACCTCTCTAGCTCTGTTAATATTCCATGGCCTGAGAAAGGTATGAAGGACGCGGACTACATTCACGCCTTTCAAAAGGTTGTTATGCCTGTTGCCATGGAATTTGCCCCAGAACTTGTAATCAGTTAAATTAATCCTCCTTATTTCTTAAGCCTCAAACCTTGAATACTTACTGTCTATAGTATCAGCAGGCTTTGACTCTGCCGATGGCGATGATCTTGGAGAGTGCCATGTAACGCCTACAGGGTACGCTCATATGACACACATGCTTTCAGGACTAGCCGGAGGTCGAATGGTTGTTGCACTCGAGGTACATTGATAATACGTTTTTGAATGAAGCCGTATGACGCCTGGCAGGGAGGGTACAACCTCGAATCAACATCAAATTCTGCATTAGCCGTAGCAAGCATTCTTCTGGGCGAACCGCCTGGCCAGCTTTCACCCATGGTTGCTGGAGAGGCTGCGACCGAGACTGTGTACCTTGTTGCGCGAGAACAAAGCAAATACTGGCAAAGCGTTGATCCAAAGGCTTGCGAACCACGAGAAGGTAATCGGAACTTTAAGCCTAGTCTTCAGCTGACGGCGAACATATCTTGCAGGCCTTGAGGAAATAAGTTTCTCAATACCAGGTGATTTTGATTTTGATCGGTGTTTGTCAAGCCAATCGGCTCTTCTGACTGGGTTGTGTAGAAATTCTTAAAGCACATCGACAACACTATTTGTACACTCAACACGACATGATGCAGATACCTCTCGTGACATCAGAGCTAGAAAAACGATTCTCGACTCAAATAATGTGCACGTAGGGCTTACAAGCTCGTTTCTGATGCCTCCCTTCTGATAGATATTTATTTTCAGGTCAGATTTTTTCGAAAATGAGACGCTTGTTGTCTTTGTTCACGAGTTGTATGTCCTTCTCTGGGGCTCACCTTTTTCAACCATCGTTGTGCTCATTCATCTTAGCGGAAACCTTCGTCTCGAACTGCAGTCATCAGCCACGTTCAATGTCGAACTGGAGCGTTCTTATCTAGTAAATACCCACAACCTACAGCATTGTTGATTCTTACATGCTCCTCTTATCCAGCTTGATTTTTCAAAGGAACTCGTAGCGTGGGTCAAGAAGGAAGGCTATTCGTTGCTCGATGCGAACCTTTTCCCGAAGCCTGTGGCTAATTCCCCGGTGAGAAAATCTCGCTATTTGGCTTCTTGTAGTTGGTTGAAAATAGCCTTCGAAGTGGACGAAGCAATCCGAAAATTTTGGAAGAGATATAGTGACATACTTGTGGGACAACTATGTGCAGTGCGTATTGTCCTTATTGTCCTCATCATCAGGCTTTATCACTCCAATTCACAGGCTTTCGGGCGCGCAGCGCGTGATTCTCGTAGGTCACGGACCAGGTAGTCGACCTATAATGGACCTCCTTGAGCGTAGAAGTATGTTTGAATCGGATGCTAGTGAGAAATCTGGTCTAACAAGGACATAATGTAGCCACAAGCGTGATGCAAACCGTGCGCGCCGTGGTGCAGATTGTGGGCCTTTCAGTTGTACCAGCAACCCCCAAATACGCTGAAGACTTGACAGAATGGTATCAAAAGGTTGTTGTCTCTCATCTGCTACATCGTCCCTAGGTTGCTGATGAGAATAGTAGAATTCTGTTGTTGTTATTCCATCGACCCATACAATCTTGAGTCCCGATATCAAGCCTAAGGATCTCAGGCGGCATGGGGAACTAGTTCCCATAGGCAAGTACGCAAATTGTTCGCCTCTAATGGGTTTTAAACTTTGTTTAGATGAGTCACAACCCGTCAAGCTTGTTCTTCGAGCTTTACCAGTAATTCACCACTTTGTTAGTCAACAGTTGAAAAGACAGCCACCCTCAGTTGCGATCAGAACATGAAACGATAACCCGCTTTGCTTTCGACCACAGTTTTCGCATTTTTTTGTCTGTAGTTTAAAGAATAGCCCCAGTCAGTACAGTCAGTATCTCATACCACGTTAGATGATTCAGATACTCTACTTCACCCCCCGTTTTCAAAATACTCAAGGTCCAGGTAAATTTGAGGCGCAGATGCAGCTTTGGGCCTCTGGCAACTACGACACAAGCCTGATTCGTAGATAAAACCTGACAATGATAATGACAAAAGAAATCAAAAATGATGCCTGCTTAACATAAAACGTGTTGACAGAAAAGAGGACGCACTTTATGACAATAAAATGAACAAAGGGGAGGATAGCCTCAGGATTAGCATCAGGTGGCGACGATGGTAAACACGTCCGAGTACATGAACGACCTAACAAATCGTACCTTTGCTACGAGTAGTAGTACATAGTGTTATAAGTAGATCTGGAACAGGATGTAAGTGAAATTAGTATAGTCTATATAGACATAACTCCGTTGATATAGTACTAGTGAAAGGCAATCAGAGTAGCAATATATGATATAAGGTTCATGCCTACAAGCAATCCATATATCAGTATAGCCGACCACAAGGCTGGTATGTATGCATCATCATAATTAGCTCTGATAATCGCCCACCTATTATATCGAGACAGATATAACAAATTCGTTTTTTGTAAACGACGTTTAGAATTGGAATAATGAGTATCAAAACGATTGAATATGCGAACTGAACCGGCTAACAAGGATCGTAAGCTGCATAGATGTTGGACCTTCGATGATACGCGCTGCGAGGTGGTGAGCGGGTTGTTTGAAACTATAAAGCCATCGTTCAAGCCGTAGTGCAGGGGAAAAAAAAAAAAAAAAGTTCGATAATGCACCTATGTAGCTTCCACTGTCTCGCACGTGACGTGCATAATGTATAACTCAGGAGGCTGCATTCACTGATTGACTGCAGCCTCATGTTGAACGCTCCTCAAATTCCGCCAGTCGTGCTCGGTACTGGCAACAACATCCTAATAAACCCCCTCCAGGTACTTTTGTATTTCTTTTTTAGATCAACGTCTGAGGAATTACTAGCGAGGAAACCTCGTTTTGGACTGCATCCGAGATGTGGGGAAAGAATTCGGAGACATCATGGCAGATTATCAGGTCGGCAGGACTACTGGTGTATTGTTTCTAAGGTTTGTAAATAATTTATCAGACCTGCTAATAACAATGGCATAATACATTATCCAGTTTGAAATATCATCGCCTTCACCCTGAATATATTCACATTCGTATTGAGAAGCTTGGACATTCATTTACCCTCCGAATTCTGCTCATTTTATGTGACATCGTGCGTGTAGCTCGTTAGTTATGTGCTTCGTTGTCTCAGTTTTGTCCTAAACAGACGGAACATCGTGATGCGATTCGAGAACTGACAAAGGTAGCACCAGCGGTTTTAGGTTATGCGACTCTCAGTTCAATATTTGATCACCACCAGGTTTGCCTGATCAATAACATGACAGTGCTGGTTGCTTTTTCGTATGTCCTTCACTACTCATACCAAACAAAGGTCCTGATTATCTCTTGAGGTTCGAAGAAGCGGGGCATTATCTGTCAACATTGAAGCAATTCGAACATAAGCCTCCAGACATGATTAAAGAACGGGTCGACAAAGATTACAACGCCGTCCTACGCAGCGTACTAACCAGTATCAGTAAGGTTAACAAGACCGACGTTGAAACCCTTCGCACATCTTTTGGGGTGTGTCGGTGCTGTATGGCATACGTTCAAAAAATTTGACATATGTATCCAGAGTTTTGCCAACATCGCCAGAGCAACACCGGAACAGCTGCGCAACTTACCCGGCTTCGGACAGATCAAGGTCAAGAACATAAAAAATGCACTTGACAAGTCTTTGCGTAACAGTATCACGCGAACGTTGCCTTCCCTAGTTGATACTACGACCTCTATCGCCAACTCTGGATCAATAAACCAACCACTTAGGTCATTCACAGGCGGGTCTTCCACAAAAGGAAACGAAGAAGCAACAGGGGCAAGGTCTGTTCAACGGGAACCTAGTCCTACCTGGGACATTGAGCTGGATCTCAACAGTAGTAATAATATTGAAATATTTCCTTAAAACGCCCGTCGCCTATGATACACAGATGTAATTATAGATTGCTTTGGCGGAGAGATATAATTAGACGGTTTGATCGCTAGGGTAGTTTATATACATATGTATCGACTTATATTATAAGATGGCGGCCAAGCACGTTTCATAGGCCCTCAAACATACTCAGAGGGGCAAATATTTAGAGGGCGTGTCCCCGACTTCTTCCTAAGATAGAAATGTAGAGTATCAAATTTCTGTAGTGCGGCTTTATGTTGATAATGGAGGCGCAAGGAAAGCTCCTTGAGTGCTGCTTTGGTGCGTGAACGAACTAAATGTGTTGCGCGTATGTCGGCTGAGCAGATGGCAAGATAGGAATGAGAACAATATCAATCGAATGCCGTATGAACCGCTCACAAATCTCTGAATGTAACTTATCTATGGCAAGCCGTACTGCTTTCAATAGGGGCCTCGATGGTGTTTCTCTCGACAAGGTAGTGGCTTGGGCACTTGAAGACCTTAGACGATCTGCGTCAAGGTACCCTTCGATGTTCGTGACAGCCGTGCTAAGTATCTCGACGTAAGACATCATGTCTGCGAAATCCGTCTTCTCGTGCAGCTCAAATTTCCCGAAACTTGTATTTGGCCCATCTTGACATTTGCGCGTGAGTTCCTCTACTATGGGGAGGAGTGGCGGCAGGTCGGAATAAATTTTCTAAAGGAGCTAAAATCAACTCATTTCATGACATGATCGTATGATATTCTTACAGAAATTTGAGTCTGTTGGTCCGTGATGATGCCATAAGATATCCAGCTAGCAATGCGCCTCGTGCGACCAGTGCCAGATCCAAAGAGAGCCGCAATAAAGGCCTTGTTGACGGGTTCTAGCGTCGACAAATACTGTAGCACTTTGGTACAGATCACGGGCTCCTGAAAGTAATGTAAATATTCGTTACACAGTTGTGTTTGGTATGCAGACATTTGTGGATATATCCGCTCCTGGGGCGAGAGAACGGCACAGCTCATTGATGGCAAGTATGATATCGTACTGAAGGTCGTGGGGGGTTGAGGGTTCATTTGCGATAAATATCATCGCCATGAGCACGTCGGGTACGTTCTCTTTAGATACTCGACAGGATCTATGTCGATCATATTGAGCTCCTATTGGGTTTGGACATCTCACCTAAGCTTACCGAGCTGACGCAGTGACGAGCACGACCATGCGATAAAGCACTGAGTTTCGCTTTTCTGGGGAGATAAACACTGTGTTCGCATTTACACACCAGCCCATATTACCTAAGGTGGGGCGCCGTGCACCGAGTTGGGCAAGCGTCGATAAGATGCAGGCGAACGTAATGCCTGGAGCAGGGTTGTTGGATGTATCCCAGGTTTGGGTCAAAAAATGGAGAGCCGATCTGCACAATGTAGTTTCGTTCAAAGACAGAGCTGGAAACAAATTTAGAAAGAATTTGATGAGCCCGAATAGAACTTCGCCACCTAGTTCGCAGAAATATGATATAGTGGCAGAACAGTCAGCAAAATCAAGGGAAGATAAGCCTGAGCTTATCAATAAAGTAGCCTGAGCAAAATCTAAAGGGTATTAGAAATGGAACGCTATTCGTTGAAATGGCACACCTTGGCACTCGAGGGCACTCCGCAATGCGGCTAAATGGGGGCTTGGGGTGTGTAGAATAGGTAATAACACTTCATTTACTTCCATCACGTTCTCTACATCCTCGCACATCGACCACAAAGGAACACCGATTACTTTCTCAGTATTCTTCTCCCTCTCCTTGATTGCATTGTCATTTTGAAACAATCTTGAAACCTCTTTTGCGTGCTTCTCGCCCAATAGCCTCTCTCGTTCCTCATATTTGCACTCGTCGTCAGTTTCATAGGATGTAGGGCTCGAGGACTGCAGCCCCCTCTGTTTGTACTCGACGATAGTCTTCCTGGCGGCGTCTTCGTTGGTAAGGTCATCATCATCTCTGCCAACCATGACAACATCTCTATTAGCAAGGGTAGTCTCTGCTTGATGGAACGCCTTGTGGCCTTTGCCTAGTAAATCATGCTGCTTCTTCTCCTTCAATAGGTCATCGATCGGATTTGTCTGTTCTCTTTTTCGCTGTCGTTTGGTATGAAAAGATGGGTTAGGAGAAATGGCATAGTCACAGTTAGACGAGCCAGGTATTAAACGGTTTTCTTTTATGGATGGGGAAGCAGGACTCTGGTTACGCAAGTTATAGTGTCCGGGTGGATTGTGGGACTGGTTCACTGTCGAGCTACCGGAAATTCAGATATATATCTCAGCTATTTACGGAGCGTACGTACGAGTTGAATCGCATTGGTGATTCGGGAAGTAAAGCAAAATCGTCATCACTGTTGTCGCTCAATTCATCTCTAAACTCTCGGATGGGCGTTTCTGGTCGTTCTATTAGGCTATCAGCGTATGCCCTCGTTTTGATATTGGCAATTATCTGAGATGTTTTGGTGTCTGGACTCAGTAATTGGGGATACATAGATGGAGACAAAGTGAGCAGTGAGTCACCCCTCGGTGGACTCATGTCAGAGCCAAACCCATCCTGGATATCACCGAGCAGAGGATCTCTTCGGATTAACGTAGGAGAAAGAGCGCTTTCCAACCAGTCATCCCCGCTGGTTTCAACAGGTCTCAGAGCCTGCCGCTCTGAGTAGTTCAGAGTTATATCTTGTTCGTCCGCTTGACTCGTAGGTACAATTTCGCTGCCAGGTGTTGACGACAAACGTCTTTTTTTCTTTGATCTGGTCCTCAGCTGGGGCGCGGTCGTCAAGTTTTCCGTAGCTCGTAACGGCGACAACAAAGGTACATGGGCGGATGTAGCAGATGGTGCACGCGTAAGAGATTGTAGAACATACACTGCATCTGGCGCGGGCGGCTCTCCATCTGAATCGCTGTTATATAAGACCTTGGGTTGTTTGGTTGAATGCCTATTACCCCAAGTTTTACTAGATGACGCGATTTCAACTGCATCGAATACTTTGCGACCTGCTGAAGCAGATGCAGTGGGTTTGGCGCCAGGCGTTGCAGAGTTGGATTTAGCAAATGGTTTTCGCGGTTTCAAATTTTCGCTTTGACTGGGGGCTTGAGGTGAGGAAGGCACGTTGTCTGGAGGTAATTTTCGACTAAAGAAATGGGTAATGGGCCTAACATCCATAGCAGTCGCCTTCTTTGTATGCTTTGCCATGGATGTACAGAATAAAGAGACGCGCTCAAGACGCGAACACAATTGAATCTGCATTACATAATATTTACTCCCTATGGGTCCCTTCTCATTCTAACATGTGCAAAGCCCCCCGATTTGGTGAAAGCACTGCCACGACTTTTGATTGCATGTCCAAGAGCTCCCCGCCACGCGTGATGACCAGATCACCTTGTTCTGGTGAAACCTCCACTCCGAGTAATTTCTGTACATTCACTGAGCCTATGGCGAGAGCTTCTGATCGTGAGATCTTGCCCCCAGTTTCGATCGCAGCCTAGAGCAAAAACAAAAATCATGTCTAGAAAATTGTGTACTAGCTGACGCATACGCACCCATGCAATATCAAAAGGTAAGTTTCGTGCTTGCCATATTTCTTCACAGCCGATCCCCACGGTGACACCCTGTGATATAAGCCGCATAATAGCACTGTCTTCTGAGAGAGGTGGACCAGGAAGGCTAAGGAAAAATGATTATATAAGTGTAATACTTGTGGGGAATTTTGCAGACTGACATTCGGCGGTCCTCCCAGGTATATGGAAAAGGTCGCGGTGGGTTAATAATTACCCCAACGCCAGCCTCAGCTAGTTCATTGGCTAGAATATGAGCTTCTGCCCCGCCAGTAATAGTCATCTTCATAGTTGTCCCGATCTCTGCTTCCACTTCTCTCTTCAGTACGATCAAAGTGGCGATTATATCCGCACTGTGGGCTTCAACCACTAAGGGGATTTCCCCCTAATCACATATTAGCTGGTCCTTGTAAATCATCACGAGAATCTTACTTTTGTGACTTTCTCGAGCCAATATCCAGATGCTCCTTCATGAGACCCGAGGAGTAACCGACGGAGTGCAAGTATTTGTGTGCTCACACCGGGAGTCGACGAATGTCTCACAGAAACGTGCACAGCAGTAACCTCCTGAATGATTGCACCACTTTCAAGTTTATGCATGGCGCCAGTGGAGAAAGACGTCCCAAGCCCTGAATAGAAATTCCGATGAGTGGGAGATGTGATACCGGACGTCACCTGTAGTGGCTAAGATGAGCTAGATGAAGTTACGGAATAAGTTCACCACAAACCCCGGCACGATATGCGAGACTTATCATAGGTGATGAGTCAGGAGAATCACTTCAACCAATGGGTGCTCACTAGGCATCTCTACTCCCATATAGGAGCCCATCAACAGCGCGCACTATAGCTGTATCTGCCCCTAAAATGGTAGGTACACCTTTGACAAGGGGATCAAGCACGTCCCCATCGTTTGTCGAATCTTCTTGTTCGATGTGATTTAATCCAAGTGGAGAACCGAAGGACACGAGGCCGGGAGAGATCGAGCCCCCTTGGAGGTCGATATTGGTAGTAGCAGACATGTCTTGCGCGGACAAACATTCAGCATGCATCCCAACGCAAACCAATGTACCGTTCTGTACAATAGCAACGCCCAATGTAGACAGCGAATTAGCAGAGAAGGAAGCCTCAACTGAGTCTGAGGTTCGCTTGTAAACAGATTTGACACCAGTAAATACTACTGCTCCGTTGACGGGTTTCTTGGGGGCGATAGGGGGGAGTCCTTCGTATCGGACAGCTTCACCTGCTTCTTTGTCAAAATTTGGGACTCTGGGCAAATCCTGAAAGCTTCGAGGTTTGCCCACAACAACTGCATCTTCTAACTGCGGGATGCCATCGATGAACACTTGAGCGGGGGTTGCACCAAGTGCGAGTGGGTGGCTGTCCCAAATAACAATATCTAGGTAGATGTAAGTCACTTTCCATCACCCTAAAAAGCAGACTCCAGCATACCAGCATCCCATCCTATGTGTGATCCCTCATTAGCATAAGTGACGGAACAACTGTGGGCGCATGACTAGCCTTCTTTGATGTACCCAATGCGATGAGCCATCCCCATGACCTCTGCAGCATTACTTGTCACTGCAGCAAGCGCAAGATTCTCGGGGAAGCCATAATAATACGCTTGTTGAGCTTCGTACAGCAGGTAACGGGAGTTTAAAACAGGGTGATCACTCTAAACAACTTTGAACACAAGTGTCACCAATGATATATTTGACAAGATGCACACTACCTTAAGGAGAACCTTGATACCGTGGCGGGAGAGAATGCGTGGAGCGAACTCTGATGACCTGTATGCCTCCCGCTTATATCTTGTTGTACCAACTCAGAAGAGAAGATTGTTAGAAGGTAAGATAATTACCGGCTGTTTGTCGCGAAAAGAGCTACTGCGGGTGTGCCACCTGGAGAAGATAGGTTATAGACTATAGTTGTTAATAGGCCATGAAACCAACCATAGGTCTTTTTCAAGAGATCAGGAACGAGATAAGCTTCACTAGCATGATGAAATGCTGCAATAGGGAATTTAAACTCATTAGAAAGCTAATGAGACCATTAAAGTCAATGATTGAGATAACGGCTCGTGCCACCCAAGGCTTACTCGAACCAAAGCATCTAAATCAACAGCTTCATAACAGTGAGCATTGACCTGGATATAATGCATTAGCTGACAAATATCGATAGATATCCCAAAACGACCTTGACTCTCCCCCTAACAACATCGACAAGCGCTTCCCATTGGAGATCCTCAGGAAACTTGCCCAAACCTTTCCACCTCCCAGACAAAGCAGAAGAACAATACTCGTCTTGCTTATCCCTAATATCAGCTGCTTTCTTGTACCTTAAAATGTAAATCAGGAGAGTACTTGCAACTATTCGTGCATTTAAAACTTACGCCTCGCGGAATGCCCAATATACGTCCATTCTGACATCTTTGTACACACGACCTGACACATGCATCCTCAATTAGTACTGAGCCTAAGTTAAGAAGTTCCCTGATACTAACTAGGGTTCTCGCCTTGGATAACGGTATGCTGTCTTAGATACATGTACCAGGAATATAACAGGGTACTTACCACATGCATGTCTTAACATAACATAAATCAGATGCACTCAGATACACATTGGTAAAATCTTACTTCATGTGACGCCACCTCGGAGAGACATTAGAGTTGTTGATTGAATTGTTGATGTTGAACGGAGGCTCGAGCAGCATTGATGTGGGTGTCCGTTCTGCGGTTGGACGGAGCTTTATGACAAATGCCTGGCCGCCTGAAGGGATGTTGGGCTTTGATAAACGTATAGATTGCAGAAGCTTACCGATGGCATTGGCAGAGCCAGGGAGAATGAGCGCAGTTGTCACCCCACCAGAAATTGAGAGAGGGTAAGACGCATCATGGGTATTTAAACCGTCCAAGCTTCGGAGCCAAGGCTGAATAGTCCCTTTCTCTGAGTTGTCGTCCTCGGCGCCGTCAAGGGCAGGTGACGGCGCATCTCCTAGGTGGGAGTGAATATCCACAATACCGGGAGTTACCCAGGCGTCTTTAGCGTCCACTACGACAAGGCCATTTTTATATGTTTCGAGTAGTTCGCGATGGAAAACTCCAACCCTCTTAATAACCCCTTTGTCTAGGAGGATGTCTCCACGAATTACCTCTGTTCCATTTTTATTTCCCGTCCACATTCTTGCACGTTTGATGAGCACTGGTTTTGTGCCATGAGCAAAGCGGTCAGAGTGAGCGCGCTCATAAAATTCCGGAGAAAGTGTTGGCGGATTCTTGAGCGAATTACAACGTAAGAGGGTAGCTGCAGCATGTCGGGGAATAGGGTGCCTGTGTACCAATGCACCAAGTTGGGTTTCGCGATAGAGATAGGCAAGAAAAAGAAAAGACACAAAGCTAAGTACACCCAATGCTTTAAGTTGGTTCATAGGATGATTAAGGGCACGAAGTGGGTCTGGCGCTTTACCCATCGTTGTCGACAACAACGGTCCTTGAACAACGTTGGTTGAGCATTGTAAAATGCATCACGTGATCATGTAATTCAAGTCACGGTTCTGTGGCCTAAATGCTTTTCACATAGACCACAATGCCAGCTGGCCGAGATAACGACAAGTTCATCCAGGTCGACTCAGATTCTGACATATCAATCGAAGAGAATGTAGACATCGGAAAAGGAAGCAGGAGCAAGGCAAAGTTGGCGGGCCGGAAACGAGACGGCAAGGGCAAGGGCAAGCCAAAAGACATTGTATATCCTTTCAGTCTGAATCCATAATTCTTTCTTTCTCAATGTACAATCTTTATCGACGTGCAGCAAGCCTATACATGGGAGGCATCTTACACGCGCTCTTGGGAGACTGTGCAAGAGGACGAGGCCGGAAGCTTGCAAAGCTCTGTAGACGACTGGGTAGTGCGTGGTAGACGACGGAGGTCTGTTTCCTCGGTTCGGCCTCCCGGACTTGTTCAACCTATTGAAAATATAGGTTGCTTGTGCCCTCCACCGCCATTCGGCGCACAATCATTCGGCATCTCATTCTACTATTGGATCTCTCGGGGTCGATGATGGATCGTGACATGCGTCCAACGCGCTTCGATCTGATGCTACAGTATACGAGAGAATTTGTGGCAGAATGGTTTGACCAGAATCCTCTTGGGCAAATAGGTATTGTTGGAATGCGAGCGGGTATCGGTGAAAGGATAGGAGATATGTCCGGTATGGTGCAAATCCAGTCCTCTGATGTCTCCGACTGCTACTCAATATCATATAAATAATAACTCGACGTACTGCCAGGGAACCCTCAAGACGTTCTAACGAGTATCGCCGACCGCCATAAATTGGAACCAACAGGCGAGCCAAGTTTACAGAATTCCATAGAAATGGCAAGAAGCAGCATGAGGTACGTATCATACAGTTACATGGTCATGACTTTTATGGATCAATTTATTCCTGTAGCCACCTTCCAACACACTCCTCGCGCGAAATCATTATTTTATTTGGGTCCTTAACTACTTGCGACCCAGGCAATATTCACGAAACACTCGAGGCCTGCGTCAAAGCCAGAATCCGCATCTCCGTCGTAGCACTTGCAGCGGAGATGAAGATCTGTCGCGACCTCTCCGAAAAGACTGGTGGTTCGTCTCATTTTTACTTTCTGTGAAGCTTTTGACCTGCTTATACATTACAACCAAGGTAGGTCAGTTCGGCGTTGCGCTTAATGAAGGGCATTTTCGCGATCTCCTTTTCGAGCTGATTCCTCCGCCTGCTCAACAATCCCTCACACGTACGAGTGGGGCTCAGGGAGCACGCGCAGGAAACCCCACTGCCGACCTCATGATGATGGGTTTCCCCACGCGACTACCGGATACTTCGCCTCCAAGCCTCTGTGTATGCCATTCCGAAATCAAAAGTGAAGGTTTCCTCTGCCCACGATGTTTATCGAAGGTGTGCGATGTACCAACGGACTGTGACATATGCGGGCTCATGATCGTGAGTTCGCCGCATCTAGCGCGGAGCTATCATCATTTGTTTCCTGTGAAGGCCTATGACGCTGTGTATGTGGAGAACTCCCATAAATCGGAACTCTGGCCTAATAATTTTGGAATGGATTGACGTCTAGATCCTCACCAGACCAAGTACCATCTGAAGCTCCGAAAATATGTCACGCGTGTTCAAGGTCTTTTCCACCCTCACAAACAGTTACACAAGCAGGCGAAGGGTTAAGTCCCATAGGACGCTATAGGTGCCCCGACTGCAACAACGACTTTTGCTCCGAATGTGACATTTTTGTACATGATGTCGTACACTGTTGTCCAGGGTGTGGCAAATAAACTTGTGACAACGGAACCCCTGGCAATGCTATTATAGTCAGTTTCGTATACGCCTATGTATCATAAATACAACTATGTAGCCGTGTTCAGCTAGTTGGTCTAGAACGTTTAGAAATAGTGTCCCTCCAGATATTTTCCACCCATAAAATAGACTCGAGCACTGTCGTAATCACTTTCCCAATCTCCTTTTCAAGCACTTCATCCTCAAAGCCTTTAACAGCTATCGGCTTTAAGGGTTTCTTATGTGCAGATCCCCTGATACTATTGACTAAAGTGAGCTGCTCAGCTCCAATAGTCTCTCTGCCAGTCCTCATCTTCTCTGGCAGCCTGTTTCCGTTCGTTCCAGTCTCGTGGCTACTGCTATTCAGATTCTCCTCAATGCGCTGCCCAATAGCACGCATGAGCCTCCCCTGCAGCAGTGCAAACACAGGATCCTCTAGTCGGAGAGTTCGTTCTACTGCTGTGCGAAGCTCACGTTCTTCTGCCTCTAGTAAGAACGAACCAGACGACAGAAATAGTTTCTGTGCGCGAACGACCTCGTCCGCGAGGTGTATAAGTTTTGTGTGATATGTAACGGGTTCCGTGTCAGCGTCTGTTTTGCGGAGTGAATAATCGTCGAGGTCTATTTCGCTCTGGAGAAGACTCCATATGCGCGGAACGAAATCTGGTGTGGATGGGATGGTAGCAGGGGATGGTGGTGAATATGGCGGTATTCTCACCAGAGACTTGAGCGACGCCATAATTACAAATGCCTGGAGATAGTTCTGTACACGAAATAGGACGGGTCTACTAAAAAAGAGTTGAGGAGGCAATGCGTTCGAATCTGTATTGAAGGGTCGACAGGTAATGGGAATCGGCGACGCAACTGCGCGTAGCAGTCTTGGTGACCATGCAGCATCCCCCGTTTGGCTTCCCAACCACGTAGTCCACTCTGCCGTGACGACTTCCACACCATTTTTACCTTTTACTCCTCCCCACATACCAGAACCCAAAATGATTTCCCGCTCACGCGCACGCGCCTGCTGTCTAATAACACCTGCAAGCTGCGTCTCAGACATAGCGCCAAAAAGTGTATTGGTAAGGTCACGCTTGAGCGTATCTGTGAGACCAATCATAGACCTTATGGTTGAGATGATGAGTATAGCAAGCGGGTTCTCTGTGAGAACACCAGGCGATAACATATTTTGCGAACTTTCGGGTGGGGATGCGAGATCAGCAAGTAAGGTATCAATATCAGGGTCTCGAACTGGTGCGCATCGCTGCCGGAGGGCGGTAAGAATATCATTGAGGAGAGCGATGGTTGAGTGTAGCGGTGACGAGGTAGGTGGAAGTGGCGCTGCCAGAGTCTGTAGAATAGCGTGGTCGGGTGGAAAGAGCGGAACTAAGGCTTCTTGAAGATCTTTGTAAAGAAACTTGAGCCTGGGAAGCTGAACTGAAGGGGACATAGAAGACAACGACAAGAGCGCCTGTGTGCATATATGTGATTGAATAAGTTGACCAGAGGTAGATGGACCGAACCTCATCCCAAAAGGCATTATGGACGACTTTCCTAACCTCCGCATGCAGAGGAGAGGGTTCTAGCGCTGGGGTAGCGCGAGCCATTACAGATAGGAGAGATTTACCAGGTTCAACAACCTTTGCAGGGTCTGTGGCAAGGACATGAAGAAAATAGGCTTGGTTAAGAACTTGAAGGAGCTCGGGGGGAAGGGAGGACATGATGGTTAGATGACAAGTTGTTTGCATAATGCCCAGTTGACAAGTACAAACGTAAATACACGATTACATAGATATTGAGCTATTATTATTGCTATTATGCGTAGATAACGAAGCTTGTATGATTACGATGCACTCAGCTAATTGGGTGAGTAAGACGGAGGTGGGTACTGTACAGTTGGCGCTGGATTAGAGGAGGATGATTGGACCTGACGTGAATCTAATGGCGTAGATGTTTTGCCAGTTCTGGTGTCATATTCATATGGTGGAGCAGGCTCAAACTGAGGCGGCGGGGGAGGGGGCTGCACCTGCGGGCCTTGATTGGTAGTAAAGCGATGCTGGCGGCGATGCCTACGTCTTCGAATGGCAAAAAATGACAATATCACGACAAATAGAAAGGCTGAGACATGGAAGGAATGAGCTGCACAGCCATAACACGATATTAAGAAGTAGTGGTACCTATGGTGATAGAAACAGCATAAGTTGATGGGCGAACGCCGCTGCTACAGTCGTCGTCACTGTATATGCACTTGATACCAACAATTATGATAAGAATAGGGAGGAACTGCATACAATAAACCGCAGTCGCGTCGTGGCAAGATGTTCTGGATAATAGGCGACATGGTGGTCAATTGTGAACCCACTGTCATTCACGTGATATCCTCGTCCTGATCTCGACGCCCTGAATTGGCTGTGCTTGCTGAGAACATGGACGACCCTCCAACGCGCCTTCCTCCAAATCCTATCGTTTCTTTTATCATTGGCCTGGCAATTGTTATTCTCGCATCCATACTCAACGCAGCTGGCCTTAATCTTACTAAATTAGACCATGTCCGCACCAGCGCGATTCCAAAATCAGCTCGTAGAAAGGACTGGATGCGTCCTCTCTGGCTGTTAGGCATGTTACTCTACATGTATGTCATTTCCTACCTCATTTTGATTCTCAAACAAACTCATCATCTCATAAAAGTCTATCTCAATTAATAGGAAGTACTCTTGCTTTAGAATACATGCGAGCAGGCACGTCATACCAAGAACAGCTCCAAATGGCTAATAGTACTCATCCAGTTCTCACTCTAGAATACGTGGCACCACTTGGCTCGACTTCCCTCGTTTTTAACTTCCTTTTTGCTCGCTTTCTCGTTGGCACCCCCGTTACCAGCACCGACATCTACGTATATACCAAATTTTCATGTATACTTTCATTTTTACTGACTTACACATATCAGGGCACCATAGTGGTTATAGTTGGAGTCATTGGCATCGTTGCCTTTGGTTCCATCAACTCTGGTCTCTCTTCTCAGACTGATGTAACCCATATAACTTACCTATGGCGACGGGGCGGCTGGCTCGGCTTTTTCTTTTGCATGACAGGCGCACTTTTCACACTCGTTGTCTTTACCGAGCGTCTCGAGGCGGTTCTTCTAGCACGAGCAGATCTTGGTGCCACCCCTATTCCAGTTGAATCACCCGTCATTAGCCGTTCAGAGTCTCCCGGTCGAATAAGGGCGAGCACTGATACAGGTCTCGTAACAGGCAATGCCGGTCGTACACAGTCTTCTGCGAGTAGTGTCCGCTCAGCGATACGAGTCACCCGGAAAGGATGGCGGTCGCTCATGCTCTGGGTTACAGACCGGCTTGAAGTGTGGACTGCTCCACAAGACGATAAGCAGGTCACTTGGACACTTGGTATAACTTGGGCCTGCTGTGGCGGTGGTCTTGCCGGACTCTGTCTGGTTTTTGCCAAAGCAACAGTCAAGCTAGTTTCAGGTTCTCTCTCGAAGCAGAACCCAGGGAATCAATTTGGGCATGCAGCCCCTATTTTTACCATCTTACTACTGGCTGCAACCGCTGTGATGCAGATAATATGCCTGAACCGAGGACTGCGAATATACGACTCGACATTGGTTGTCCCTGTCTTCTACGGTATATACACCGCTACTGGGTAAGCTTCTCCAGTATGATGCATTTACCAGAATTCAATGTTCATACTTTTGCTAGCTTCTTGGACTCTCTAATTTTTAATGATGAAGTCGACGCATACCAAGGCTGGACCCTTTTTCTCATCTTTGTTTCTATTCTAGTGTTGATATCTGGGGTTGTTCTCCTTACGCACAAAAAGCCCGAGCCGACGAGCAGCCCAATTAGGCCTCTCGCACGTCCCAAAGCCAAGGGCAAGGCACGGAAACTTGCAGACGTGGAGGAGGAAGGAGGTGATGGTGACAGTAGTGGAGAACAACAGGTGTTATGGACTGTCGGCGAAGATTCAGACGAGGACAATAGAGACCATACAAATATGGAAGAGGATCCCGATGTTGATCACCATCAGAATCCAATTAAGACACAACACCGACCCAGAGGGACCAATGCTATTGGTAGGACGGACAAAAGCAAGAATAAAGGGAAAAACGTGAGCTGGAATCTGCGTGCTGGAGAAGAGGAAGGAGTTGGACTAATCGGCGAGGAGGAGGATGATGACATTAAAGACACCAGGAGTGGCCCTCGTAATCCCCTTGTAAGAGATCCAAGTAAAGTGGACGACTCGCAACATACAGAGTTCTATAGAGATGACGAAGAGTTTGGGGATTGGGAAGGAGTACAGGTGCCTAAGCGATGACATCTTCACATCTCCATGTCGATCTTATCCCCTGGGTTGGCTTATTTGGTATCTAGCCACTAGACATTTACAACACTGATTCGCGGCATAATTACAATACACTTGACCATATTGAGTCGTAGACATGCTCGATAGTAGGAAAGGCAATAAAATAAATACTTGGGCAACTGCGGAGCTTACGCTAGAGCTCAGTTGTGCGTCATCTCGTCAGGCCTTGAGCTAAAATATGGAGTCTAGACTACAAACCCTGGTTGTAGTGGAATGATTATTGCCATGCTATCTACAACAGAAGGCTGATGCTTATACTGTTAGATATCATTTCGAACCCCATACCTAATTGTCAAACAGAATATCACTATCAATATCAGAATATCACTATCAGTCATACGAAACATATCGTCAACGCGGTCTTGAAGCGGTTGAGGGATACTATCAGAGTACTTGTAGAGATCGTTACTTATCACCATCAGAGGGCCATAAGAGGAGCCTATTGGTTCGATTAGTATCTAGGGTGAGTACTTATTTTTTATTTTCTGTTTGGTTAAGGTTTGGGGCCCCATTGGTAATAACAAAGAGCGAGCTCGGCCACCTGTAATTAGTGGTCGAATAATAGTGGAGATGGAGACTTGAAAATTCCGCATGGAAGATAAGTGAATACGTCTGCTTGCACGTGGAGCATATGGACGGAGCATAAAAGTAGCACGGAATGGAACCGAGCGGCGCAAGAGATAAGCTGGACGCGCTATCGCCGGGAAAGGGAGGAACAGTCCAATTATTGGGGTGAGGCTAACGCCATGATGGACGATAAAAGAAGACAGTGACATCTACTGGAGATGTCAGGACATTTCGGCCGGCCTATATGGATTGTATCATAGGCTCATTTGTTAACACTGTGGTAGAAATCAGTCAACAGAATGATATCTGAATGATGCCCAGAATTGCCATGGTATCTATAACGGTATGTGCGTTCTGGATGATTATCTGGGTGCTCGAAAGGGATGTATGTACGGGGCCGTGGAGGTGTCCATGTTTCGGGAGGATCTTGGGGCCAATGAGGAGGATTAGAGATTGATGCGAGTCACACCAGGCCGGACCGATAGCGATACCTGAATGTGCGATGAAAGGGTCAGACAAGGAAGAAGACTCGCTGAAGACGACCTATGTATAACAAGAGCTTGAGAGTAAATTATTATTTGTCGAGATGCCGATTCATATCTGCTGAGTCAGCCATTCAATTCAAACCTTCAACCCTTCTACTCAACAATGACCCCGAGTTTCTCGCTAGGTTGTAACTGTAAGCCATATACCAGATCAGAAACGTTCTTTTGTGTCACGGATCGATACAATCTTGCCAACGCCAACGCCAATGCCAAAAAAAAAAATTATTTATTTATGACGACGGGTGCCCCTGATCTCAAGAACGGATCTCATCCGACGCTCACTTATTTAACGCGATCCAAGCTCCAGCTTTTTTTTGCCACATCGTCTCCTATTAGGCCTTCTTTCTTGTTCAATGCCTATGACCCTTGACACCGTTAATGGCAGCTTCAAGCACTCACTTGATTTCATCAATGAGAGCTTCAAACCGCTCGTAAAACCAACACCCTTGCCCTCACTCCCTCTGCCCATTCAGGAGCACGTAAATACTCGCAGTGATACCCTACTGAAAAAATTTATAGAGGCACACAAGGAACTAGCAGCTTACAAGTGAGTCCTGTCCGCCACAAATCATCATTTTTCTCTCATAGTCCATCTTTTAGGAATGGCAAAACGGTCACTATCGATGGCCAAACTTTATCCGTCGCAGCTGTTACAGCTGCCGCTCGCCACAACGTCAAGGCTAAGCTCGATGACTCTCCAGAAACAAAAGAGCGCCTACTAAAGAGCCGAAATGTCATCACTAGCAAGGTAGAAAGCGGCACTAGTGTCTACGGTCTGTCTACTGGCTTTGGAGGCAGCGGTAATCACAATTCGATCCTTATTCCCCACTGAGCTCATCACATTCTCTCCATAATAGCCGACACCCGAACGGATCAACCGCTTCTCCTCGGGATGGCCTTGCTCCAACACCAGCATGTTGGTATTTTGCCCTCCTCTGTTCAGCCTCTTGATGCTCTGCCATTACTCGATCCAACTAGCTCCTTGAGCATGCCAGAAGCTTGGGTCAGAGGGGCCATGCTCATCCGAATGAACTCTCTCATCCGCGGACATTCAGGTGTTAGGTATGAGACAATTTCGGTGTTCACTCCAGAAACATGTCTTTAACACCCTGTAATCAGGTGGGAGCTGATCGAAAAAATCAATGAGCTACTTTCCGCGAATATTACCCCCGTTGTCCCTCTGAGAGGGAGCATTTCTGCTTCAGGCGGTATGTCTTCATACACAATGCGCATCGTAATTAGTCTGAAGTGTGGCTTTATTAGATCTTTCACCCCTCTCGTATGTTGCGGGTACCTTGAGTAAGTCCATTCTGAGAGCTCTAGCTCATACGTTACTCAAGAGAGATTCTCAGCCGCGAATCCCGCCATTCGAGTTTTCCATGGACCTACCGCTTTTGGCGCCCGTAAAATGTCGCCTTCGAGCGAAGCACTTCAAGAGTACAATATAGCACCTCTTTCTCTCGCCTCCAAGGAACATCTTGGCATCCTCAATGGAACAGCGTTCTCTGCCTCAGTAGCTGCCCTTGCGATGAACGACGCTGTCCACCTTGCTATCCTGTCGCAAGTTTGCACAGCAATGGGAACGGAGGCACTTCTCGGAACTCGCGGCAACTATGATCCATTCATTCACGCCGTCGCTCGGCCACACCCTGGTCAGGTTGAGTGCGCACAGAACATCTATAAGCTACTAGCGGGCAGTAAATTCGCTCAGCTCCACGAGGTAGAAGTTGGCATCCACGCTGATCAGTATTCCCTCCGACAAGACCGCTACCCCCTTCGCACTTCACCTCAGTTCCTCGGGCCTCAAATCGAAGACGTTCTTGCAGCCTTAGCTTCTGTGACACAAGAATGCAACTCGAGTACGTGCATTTTGAATTATGTAAGGGTATGTTTCTAATTTTCACGCCTAGCTACCGATAACCCATTAATCGACGGCGAGGCTGGCGAAATACACCATGGTGGCAATTTCCAGGCCATGTCCGTCACCAATGCTATGGAAAAGACACGGCTTGCATTGCACCATATTGGAAAGCTTTTGTTCGCTCAAAGTACAGAACTTGTCAACCCTGGCATGAATAATGGTCTTCCGCCCTCACTAGCTGCTACTGACCCATCCCTGAACTACCACGCAAAAGGAATTGATATCGCAACAGCTGCCTATGTTGCCGAACTCGGTTACCTCGCAAACCCTGTCTCAACGCACATTCAATCGGCGGAAATGCATAATCAAGCTATCAAGTAGGTCTGATCTATTACTTTATGGTATACAACCTAACGAGGTATTCCGCTTCAGCTCCCTTGCTCTCATTTCTGCACGTGCTACCATAGCTTCATTAGAAGTGCTCACGATGCTTACTGCTTCTTATCTCTATATATTATGCCAAGGTCAGCATTTACTCGTGATCAATATCACCCCTTGTGTGCTTATTACAACATCTCCAGCTTTGGACCTTCGAGCTCTTCAGCGTGAATTTGCCACTGGACTCGAGACGATTGTTAGGGATGAGCTAACCTGTAGCTTTGGGGAGTTCCTTTCGGTATCACAAAATTCTATCCTCGCAACTAAGCTCCTAGCCGTCATGACCGCCACGTTGGATAAAACTGCCAATATGGACAGTGTTGATAGAATGAATGCTATGACTTCCTCTACCACATCGATTTTTGTCGACTTCCTTAACGGACCTGAATTCGCCAATGCATCATTCGTGAACACTGCCATCTCCCTAATTTCCCAATTCAGATCTCAAGTGGCTTCGCGTGCTGCGAATCTCCTCGATCAGCTCAGACGCGATTACCTTTCTGGAGAGCGTGGCGCTGCCCCTGCTGCACCCTATTTAAGCGGGACACGCCCCGTCTACGAGTTCATTCGCGTGACCCTCGGTGTACGTATGCACGGGTCCGAGAACTATGCGCGTTTCGTCAATGGGCTAGGCGTTGGCGACGTTTCTATCGGGCAAAATATATCTCGCATCCACGAGGTAAGTCTGTATCACGTTTCATAATCGCTCTACTCATTTGTGGCGACTTGCAGGCTATCCGAGATGGCAAGCTTCAGTCCACCGTGGTATCATTATTTGCATAATGTACTATCTTTGTCGCCTTCGATATATTATCATGGTTATGTTTAGATTCTATACAACTGTATTATTCGTCACCTATATATACAATCAACATTGGATGTGTCGTGCTTCCAGGCCAATACAAAGCCAGCAACTGCGGATCTGTACAACTTTCAGCTCTCTACTTGTTAAATTCATCTACGTACAACAATATGCAACTAGCCGATTTATGATGAATTATTATACATTGGCAACTTAGACATAAAGAATCGAATAGCAGCAGCAGAACAGATAGGTAGGGCAGAAGGCTAAAGTTTGGACGGCTCGAACTTGACTCGGACTTCTGATATTTCTTTCTTTGCATCCCTCAAAGTCCGCGAAATCTTCTGATCGAGCTCAAACGTGTCATATACAGTCAACGTACTAGGAACGGTGGCAGTGAGATCGACGAATAGTAGGGAACCCGAGCGACGTGCTCGCAGATGCTGGAATTCCAAAAGTTGTGAGGCCGGGTCCGCTGATGACAATAGAGACTTTAACGTCCGCTCTATAGATCTCCGTGTCTTGGGTGAAACGCTTGCGTCCGTTAGATCAGCCCACGAACCAACAAGCAGACTAAATCCCTGCTGAAGGATGACAAAAGATACCACCAGACCTGATACTTTGCGTGAATTTCTGTTTCTTTTTTGGGGGAGGGACGAAACATTTGATGACTGACCTCCTATAGGATCTAAAGGGAAAGCGGGGAAAAACCAAGTACCCAGAATGGCGAAAAAAGCAACAAGGCTAGAATAGGCGTCACTCCTGTGGTGTATTGCGTTTGCTAATAACACAGGGCTCTTCTCCTCGTCTGCTACTACCTTGGTTATCCTATATAGCCATTCTTTTGCAAGAACGCTAACTGCAGCGAACCAGGCGGCATTGGGGTCAATGGCGTGTACATGCTCATGGCTAACGATGGGAGTAGGGGCAATAGTCGTGATTGTGGCCAAGATTTCTTGCAATGAGCCAGCGGGTAGCGTCGCTGCAGAATGGCTCAAAGCTGCTATAAGCAGATTGTACGAATGGAACCCAATTCCAAGGGCACCGCCAATAAGTAATAAGGATATTATTGACGTTCCCACTGTTTCGATTTTTGCCAGTCCATAAGGGTATTTCTCTGACGGTGGTTTTCGGGAAAGCCGCCAGCAAAAGAGCGTCACAAAGTCACCCAAGAGGTCTTCGCTTGAAACATAAGATTTCGAATGAGACGGAGAGTAGTGTGGCACACACCACTCAATGAATGCCCTGCGTCTGCGAGTAACGACGCTGAATGCATATACCAACCAGCTGCCCCCTTCGCTGCAGTCAAACCGACATTGGAGACTAGGCCAATGAGAGTGATCTGACTACCTCTATCCCCTGCGTAGTTTATATATTGGACATAGTATAGTGACGCTATAGATAGGCTACACACCTTGACCTTTCAATGCAGCGATGATTTGTTCTGTGTCATGGCTATGGCCATGCCCTTCTCCATTTGCATGGGAGTGTCCAAACAGCGAGTGCGAGTGCGAATGCGTTTCGTCCGATTCATGGTCGTCTGGTCGTTCTTGCGCTCTTTCCTTGCCCGCTGTTACTGTTCTGTGGTCGTCCGTTTCATTTGTGGAGTATGTACGCCGTTGCGCCATTACTCGGGGTGGATGGATGATCGAGTAGTTGATAAATGCACTCAAGCAAGGTATTCGCGACACGTTAGCGTTTCCCAGGGACAATTGAACTTCCTGGCTATGCCACGTCTTAGCAAACAGAAGACGTGTACCCTTGATAGTGATCGGAGGTATCGACCCTTGTGACAGGTAGCTTGTGCCGACATGGGTCCTATAGACTCGGTGCCAGAGTTGCGGCCGACTCATTCTGGGCTGGTTCGTGCGACAGAATCCGACTAACCACACATCCTTTATATATCATTTTTCTCCAATCGTCCGACATGCACTACCTGCTGTGTAATGAGCGCCTCGGGCTGGCCTGTAGAACCTCGAATCTTATTGTCTGGAACGCATCTAGACTAATTGGTTGGCTGGATATTGGGGAGCCAACTGCCATCCAGCCACCCATCACAACTTGGGAACATTTACAAGCTTTTAAGCATGTCAACTACAAGTGGGAGGTTCGGATTATCCTCGCTGCCCAAACCACCAACCGCAATTCTCGTGAGATCCTCTTGAGGGACATGATATTCTGCAAGGGTGGAGTGCAGACCGAGATCCACTATGAGACTAAATGTTGTGGTTTTGTTAGACAGGGTCGCGGACTACAGTTGATAGCTTACGTATTGATGAGTGATGAAAGGCGAAGTACATCCTCTTGAAGCGATCCTGTAGATGGCTGTTGTAAATAGATCAACGCTTTGGCGAGATGTTCTTTGTCCTCCTGTGACGCAATCTGTGCCATCAGGGCGACCGTTGGTGCTAATGTAAGGCACTAAACCACATCTGACTAAGATGCGTTGTATGTGAATAATTATGAAAGCTCACAGAAGTGATACCATGAGGAATACCATACGTAGCTCCAAGCTTATGCCCGAGAGAGTGAGACAAGCCAAGTGCGCTGTGAAAGGATGGTGTTGATGCAAAACTCAACCTGATGCAGTTTCTTACCTGTATTTTTCTCGCTTATGGGGCCACAGGCTCATCCACGAAGCAATTTGAAGTTTTTGTCGAACATCAACTGCCTTGGGATTCGCCTTCGATCGAGGCAAATAGATGAAAAAATCAGTCAAGGCGGCGTAGCATAAGGCCTTGATTGGCGCCGCAACCATGGGCCGATACAAAGTTTCTGCGCATAGCGTTACGTTCATTCTATACGAAATAGAGAGACGACTTGCCAACTGCGTGATCAACAGCACGAATACCAGTTGACAGCCTTCAGGACGCTATCAATGACCAATACGGCAAGCACACAAACAACAGCACTGACCAGAGGCGTTCCGGTGTGGATAGAGTTAGCTCTGCATCTAGAATGATGCCAGCTGGAGCTAAAAAAGGCGAGCTCACGGCGACCTTGTTGCCACTTTCGTCTGTGTAGCCTGCACCCACCTAGGGAGCAGAGGTTGAGTGGAAGAGGTCATCCGGTCCATTCATGACTAACACTGTATTCTGCGGCGCTCAGAGTGGTAGGTATAGCGATTTGGAAAAACGCCGAGTTGCCATCGTCCTTCTGCATATTGTAGATCATAGCTTTAGATGCATCAATGGGGGAGCCCCCTCCAACGGCGACAATACCGTCACACTGATGCAGGTTGAAGGCCTCAATACCACGTCGTATTCCGGCAATGGGTGAGTGCTGGCCGATGTCATAGAATGTAGCACCATGAGCGTTCTGCTCTTCGAGGATGTTCTCAACCGTTTTCACAACATCTGTCTAATATCGTTATCAGTATTGATGAGTAGTTAAATTGCCGTTACGATTCACCTTATTGTACAAGCTTTGGCCCGTAACTACTAGTGCTTTCTTGATTCCCAGAGTTTTCAATAATTTAGGTAAAGCCGTAGCAACCGAGCCTGGTCCATAGTATACACCTTTGAGAGTATCAGTCCAGCTGTAGAAACCTGAGATTGAGCTTGTGTCTTGGGAAGCCATGAAGAAAGTTGTGCGACAATGTTTAGTTATTAGACATTTGACTGAAGCTGAAGCGTTGAGCCATGGCGAATCGGATTAGTTGAGTTACAAGTGTGCAAATACTGAGTTCGGCCCGAGCTATCCGAATTGGCTGAGAATTTCTTTTCATCTCCACACATATCTACCATCTGCCAATGGCAATATGTTTTCAAGGAACGCCGGCTTCTCGTAACAGGTGTAATCTGGGCGTTAACTGATTATGGCACCAAGCTTGAGTTGCATGGTTCTCATTCAGCTAAGTATGTGATTGGAATTACTAGAGAGAGGCCTGCTTGCTTGCCGCACAAGCCCTCTTGTTCCCAATGCCTTCACCCTTCAGCTGTTCGTCTGGGAAATAGAAGCCATCTATCAACATTATGATTTGCAAACGCTACGGTAGAACTGAATGGCTTGCTTTAAACCACAAATCTTTTTCTTACTCATGGCTGAAGATGTTGATTTTGAATCTCGTACATCTACTGTCAGGCTGGGATGTATGTTTCTTGTTGATCATATTAAACGCATTGATGACATGTTTCAAGTCGATCTTGCGTTACGCGCAACTTCTTGCTTGCGCGTGTGAAGTGGAATGTCAGGCAACATGTGGATTGATAGATTGAGAAGCTATTGGATGGTGCGTAGGCGGGGTGCACGATATTCATTCCATTTCCGTTGTGAAATTCTCTCGATTCATATGACGAGTAACTTAATTCCATAGAGCTCGGTGAGAAGGCGAGCAGCAAGTGAGCTCTGAGTGTGTCAATGATGCGTGTAGGCCGCTATACTTTGCTAAGGTTCAGGAGTCTAGAAGACATACATGGAATGTTACCTCTCTGCATGATTAGATGAAGCTAGGTTCTGATGGTGGAACTTACTGTTTAGAAACGGCAGGGTGAAAACGCCGTAGCGAGACCCCTAATCAAAGCCCTATATATGACGCACAGGTATTGAATTTTTGAAGACGGTACATAGCTCACGACGGATCGATTAGCTTATCGATTGATATGCGATAAAACGATGTTTTAATCCGTGTGTACTTGCATGCCAAAAAGACCAGCAAAGGAGAAAGTTTTGTGCCAGGAACGAGCCTCGACACCACGTTGCAGAGGTATTCGAGTGCCCATATACTACGCCCATGTATGGTTGGACATGAGTCTAGAGAGAAGGCAACAAGCGTGTCATAATAGCCTTTCTCGAGGAAGCCCAAAACGGAGGCAAAAAATGCCGACCACGTGACCCGAAACCATGCAAATTCAGGTCCACCCCTTTCTTGTTTTCAACGACTCGCCCTGCCTATCCACTGCCTGCTCGATATTCCTCCTTGGTGCACCTAGCCCTACTAACCAGGTCTAAAAATACGGCAACTAGGGCTTTTTGAAAGGTCAGCAACACCAGTCCTCGCCTTGTCGCTTGTGTGGCACTGAAATTAGCATTTTATCTAGCTCTTTCTACGAGCATGGAGCAAGACCAACCGCCCTCGCGAGCGGAACAACGGATGGCAGCAGTCGCAAAACTTAAACGCGCCGCTTCACTGCCGAGGATGAAGGATGGAAGGCGGCCTCCGATGCATGCAGATGCAGTTAGTGAAGGAGAAAAGAATCAGAATGGAGGAGATGTGAAAGACGACCCAAACTATACTAACAAGACCGAAGCGGCTGTAGAAGGGCTGGTAGAGCCTGACGTTGAGCCTGATACTCAAGCAGAGGTTGAGGTTGAAGCAGAGCAGGATGCAGAAGTTGAAGAAGTGGAAAGGGCTGTTTCACCTGTACATTCAGCGCGCTCAAGACGTCGTTCTCGTTCTAGATCTCGCTCAAGAGGTTCCAAGGATTTGAAGGGCAAAGCGCGAGCGGGCCAAACACCGACACCGACACCACAGACCGCGGGAGACTCATCACAGGACGAAGCCCCTCGGCCTCCACCTCTCGATCTCGCTACGCTTACACCTCTCATCTCTCCAATTCCTTCTCATATCCTTGAATTACAACGATCGAGACTGTTACGTTCACCAATTCCAGCGTCACCAGAGCCCTTGTCGAACAATAACACGTTGCCGCACAGCCCTATCTTACTTCCTACATTGGAGGCATGGCAAAGGGGCCTTTTTCGCTCTAACAGTGCCGGAGGAAGTAATGCAGCTGGACGGATGATGGCTATGCATAAACTGACTGGTGGCACCGAAAGCTATGACCCGTCAGGGTCTTCTTCACCCACTCCGCCGCCTTTCGGAAAGTTGAATCGAAACAATACTGTCACCGGAGGAGAACGAAGTGCGGCTCGCCAATTGATGCTCAGTCGGCTAGGCGGACGGATCGGCAAGGAAATAGACGGAGAACAGGGAAGCGGAGAAGAGCGTTCTGCACCATCTCCAACTCCTAAACGAAGGCGCAGGAGATCACGTCGCGGTTCTCAAAGTGTCAACACAGGTGTTTCTGACTCGGACTTCATATCCACCTCTCCGAATACACCCACTGTTCCGCCAACGCCATTACCAATCGATGGTCGCCCTGATGTCCCACTTCGAAGTCGTTCCTCTACCCCCTATCAACTTGCAGACACGCTAAGCAATGATGCTGAAGAACCTCCGGATCCCAATCTGCAAGCCGAGCCTACACATGAGCGGGAACCAGAACTAGAGCAGGAGCGACCAGAGCCAGCGAGGCGGCGGAGCGTTGTAGTAGAAGATGACGATGAAGAACAGCAATATCTACCTCAAGGAATGTATTCCGGGCCTTCCAACCTGCTACCTCAACAGGTTTACAATCATGTGTCTAACTTGCGGCTACCTCACACTTCAGATGCACCCTCCAACACTTCGTCGGATTCTGCTCCGCCCTCGGCTGTTAGTGTACCGGTCTATCTGAGCCAACGAACACCGCAACGGACGCCGCCTGGGAATGACCCTTTCCCCCGGAGCCCATATGTGACACCACTGAAAGAGACTTTGGCCCGTGACGACGATGAAGAACAGGTCTTGTATCAACCAGACATATACCGCCCGCGCACGCCCTTTACAGATAACTTTGAGCGTGAGATTAGTTGGGTTGCTTCGCCAGGTATCTTCCTTTTTTTATCTCATTTTTTTGGGAGACTCAAGGACTATACAGTTCCTGAATTGGAAGTGCGAATGCCGGTGCACGACGACGAAGATGATGAGATTGGTAACAATCGAGATGATGAACGATATCAGGATGATGAGCCGCCAACCTCTCCTCAATCTTCGAATGGTGTCTTGCCACTGGGACACCATGTTTATGATGACGCTTCGCCTCATGTCTCGCCATCCTCGAAGAGCTTGGTCGTCGAATCTGAAACGTCTCCTACTGCGTCTCCTTCTCAAGCCTCTCTTACCCCTTCTGCAGCTTTTCCTCCACACATCGCCTCCGCTACGCTTACTAGTGACGGGTCAACGTCACCGCCAGCATATCCTAAGAGACTTTCAGTAGCATCTCGTTCCCCGTTATATAGCGAATTTCCAGATTGGGATGAACGTTCTGGGCATGCTGACTCCCATGGTAAGAGGACTATTGATAGCCCAAGTACATGGGAAAAAGTCAAGAGTACTTTTTCACGGGCAGGGTCAAGCAGTGGACGACGCTCTCGTACGAATAGCATCGTCACCCGGGAACGGCGAGACCGCTCAGACTCCATAAATCGTGAAAGTGGCGCCAGCATCAATAGCTCGAAGACTGACAAGGTTGATGCGTTCAACCAACAGCAGCCTCAGCAGCCTGTGATGCAGTCATCGTCGGCCTCGGCCTCGATCTCGTCTTTGGCGCCCCATGTTTCTGGGAGAGGCGGTCCGTCACCCATTCCCCCCCTTACGCCTGCGAATAAGTCAAAGTATCAACATGCAAAACTTTTCCCATTCGGCATGACGATACCACCTGAGGAACAACGTAGTCGCTTGCCTTCGGCTTCCGCCTCGAGCCCCGATATAGTTATGCAGTCCAGTAGCAATGAGGAGGATCTCCAACCTTTCATTCCGGATTCGTCACCCACGCACGCTTCGGAGACATTTAGAGAGCGCAAGATATCTCACCAGACATCAGACAGTCATCTCGTTGCAAGATTCAACGCTGCTGCTCCAATGAGCCCAAGTTTTGATACTCAGCCACGGCCGCCTTCCCATAACAAGCTCCCTATGACCGTGTCAGGTGTGAAACAGTGGCTCAGTAAAAATAAAAACAAAAAGCTGTTCACCTCCGCACCCTCATCACCGTCAACTCCCGCTACGGAGGGCCAACCTTCTCCTCGTCCTCTTACAAAGCAACCGTCAGTACCAGATTCCATACAGAGGAAGGAAGGCGGACAACCAGGTACTGACTGGGAGGAGGCCATGATCACGCCTACAAACTCCTACGGCGAGGGTCCTAATTCTGCTAGCTCAAATGGGAATCGCGAAACCTCCCCAGCGGCAGCTGCAAGCATGCCTCGACCAGATACTGAGAAAACGCCAAAGGGAAAAAAAGTTATGACTATGACCATGCCTCCTTCTGACCAGAACGATAACAATATCTCTTTCTTCGACGACTCACCGCTCTCTCCTCCCTCCCGGCCTGATCCATTTTCTTCAGCAACTCCAGACCCATCATCTTCTTTGAGTGATTATCCAGCCCATTCAACATCAGAGTCTTCATCTACCACTTCCTCACAATACTCTCTTGGGCCGTTGGGCCCTCAAGGATCTCTGTTTATGGAAAAGATTGACGAGGAGCTTGCGCGTGGCTCACGGAGCCGTATCTGGGCGACATCCATTGATGATCCTCCCCGGAAGTTACTGCTCGCTACGCCGGTCTTCCAAGTCGTCAATCACAATACTTTGAAAGATCGATTCCTCTTTCTTTTTAGCGATATCCTCGTCATCGCAAAGCCCGTCTTCTTGGACCAAGAGGCGTATGTGGACAAAGATCCTATTGGCAGAAAGTTCATAGTCAAAAGCGTCGTCACGCTGAGCCACATGCGTTTCACTGATGGTCGGACCGAGGTGGAGGCCAGGGAGGTGAAAGCCCGGGCTCGTCTCGTCGGATCATTTGTGCATAACTTCAGCAAGGACCCCGACGGTGCTATCAACTCGCTTTATGTCAAGTCCGGGCGCGGAGAAGATCCTATCGCTGTGGGACAGCTACTTTTCAAGACGGTGGAATTGGATCGCGTCCGTCTAGGAGAGTATCTTGCGAGAAGGACGTCGAAGGCGATGCTTAAGGTGTATTTGGATTCATTTGGGTTCTTAGGTCTTAGGGTTGATAAGGCACTACGAGTTTTTCTCCTTTCCATTCATATACCGGGCAAAATATCACACCATCAAAACGCCCTTGAGTATTTCTTGGAGGCTTTCGCTGGCCGCTGGTACGAGGCGAACGCTAAAAAAGTGGATTACAACAGGGACCACGCCCATCGCTTTGTGCGCGCCATCGTTCAGCTCAATGATCTACTACATGGGGGAATTGCTCAACAGCCTGGCCCTATGAGACCACCACAGCGGGATGTTACCAGCGATGAGTTCGTGGATGCTTTTAGACGATACGACCAAAAAAGTTCCGTATCTGATGGGCTCCTACGGGACGTTTACGAGTCTATCCTCCACGAAAGGCTATCTCAGAGTCCCAGCTCTGGTAATATATTGGAGCCCATTGCTATCAAACGAGCCATCCCTGCCTGCTTGACTTGGAGGATGGAGTCTGAACCCATAGTCCTCCGAATACCCCACTTGGACCCTAATTTGAACATCGAGCTTTATGGACAGGACCTTATATTTGATCCTCCCGTCTTGAATTTCGGGAGGTCGCCTGAAGTCTCATTCCGTATCAAAGCTATCTCACTTGGATCAAAAACTATCATCATGTGTCGCACTGGTCTAAATGCCCTGAAGTACACTGGTCTACCGCAGAGTAGCCCCGTGCTCGTCGAGCGTGCGTTCATGAGACATACGCTACAAGTCGCTTTTGAGAACCATCACGGGCTCAAGCGGAGGTATATGTTCAGTATGGACGACTCCGTTCTGCGGCACCAGTGGGCAGCACACATACGGCGACAAATGGAAAAGGTGTTTGAATTGTCGAAGTTAGGGACATCCAAATTCAAGCGGGCGGCAGAAACTATGGCTTTCCGAATTTTGCAAGAGACCTTGATAGGCTCATCACCAACCCCTACGATTAACACGCAAAAGCCTTCACAGCGTGCAAATATATACCCCTTGAACCTTGGTGGAATTTCACGCCATGCCCAAGATCGTAGTGGTGCCGGGTCAACTTCCTTCCAACTTGCGTCGCTTCATGTGCGTTCCAAATCCCGCAGTAAGGTGTATCATCAACATGGCGCAGGGAAAAATGAGTTGGACTTTAGCCAGCCCCTTCGCTTGCATGAAGATGGGGATGAGGAAGAGGGTGATGTTGAGCGTAATGAAGGTCCTCTATGGTCAACTGAAGAGCTCAAGATAATCTGTGAGCAAAACAGCAGTATCGCATCACTACTTGCATACCTGCAAGCCATCTCCCCTGAACAAACGGACAACGTTCGCGATTCGTAGCCTCCAGTCTGTGGCTTTTCTTTATTATTTGGTGTGTGTGTTCTACGGATGTGTCTGTTTTGTAAGCTAAGCTCTACATAAATAGGTTTGATTGGTATCGCACACGCATCTTCTCTCTCACACCTGTATACATTCTTTATATCTACACACCAGGCATACCCTCTCTATTATATCTCTTCTCGCATTTTTAGTACCATTTGCATTGAAAGAAATTTTGTTGATGTGACCTGTGATGGTGTGACAATGTTGCTTCACCACTGTCCCCTCACTTTTCTCAATCTCCGTCAATGCGTCGGCTGGACTGATTGCCTTCCATATCGTTGTACATCCATCGCCTACCTGCGAGATAGGATATCTCTTATTTCAAGTACATGGCGCGCGTTTATGCCGACGTTAACTCGAACCTCGGCGAGTCTTGGTATGACTACGGTAAGGCTTTCATTTCGTTAAAAGTCTCAGCATCTTAAGCTGGGTACCTCCTGCAGACAACTTTCAGATTACCTGGAGTCCCCCGGAACGCTACGAGATTGTTCGTCGAGTCGGTGGGGGAAAATACTCTGAGGTCAGGCTGCTATGACACAACCGGGTCATCTATCTAACTCCACGTGTAGGTATTCGAAGGTGTTGATATGGCTAACCACGAGCGATGCATCATAAAAGTCTTGAAACCTGTGGCCGCCAAAAAAATCAAGCGCGAGATTAAAGTTCTTCGAAATATAACTGGTGGACCCAACGTGGTCGCCTTGTTGGATGTTGTCCTCGACAGTGAGTTGCATATACTGCATGACTTACCCACGTTCACACTTTGTAGCCTCCGGCCGCTATCATAGCCTGATCATGGAGTATGTTGACAATATAGAATGGAAGCAGCTACTCCCGCGTCTAACAGAAGCCGATATCAAACATTATACCTTTCAGCTCTTGAAGGTAGGGATATTCTTATTTCCAGGTATTATCTCAATTCACAGCTCAGGCTCTGGATTACGTCCACTCTCACGGCGTTATGCACCGTGATGTGAAGCCAGGAAATGTGATGGTTAATCATCAGCATCGGAAGGTACAAGACCTTCATCAATACATTCCATATCTTATGCATGCAAATCTTCAGCTCAGATTAATTGACTGGGGTCTGGCAGAATTCTATCATCCTGCTACAGATTACCATATTCGTGTAGGATCAAGATACTATAAAGCTCCCGAGCTGCTGGTTGGTTACAAGCGGTACGACTACAGCCTTGACTTATGGAGTGTTGGGTGTATGTTTGCTTCCATGGTACGTGGAGCCTAATCAAGTCATTACGCATACGCACAACTCAAATTTGACAGATTTTCCGTCGAGAACATTTCTTTCGCGGCTCCGACAATAATGACCAGCTTCTCAGGATTCTAAAGACTCTTGGAACAGAGCAATTTGACTTGTACTTGAGGAAGTACAGCATACATTTTGAGACTGATTTGGAGGATCTACTGATCAAGTGAGACTCGAATATTTCCTGACATGGTGCGTAGTCTAATTCTGTGGTTTCACAGTTACGCGAAGCTGCCTTGGTCACGGTTTATCTCGGGGGAAAATCATCTTTATGCTTCTTCAGAAGCTTTAGATCTCCTTGAGAGGCTATTAAAGTATGATCATCGTGAACGGCTCACGGCACGCGAAGCCCAAACTCATGTGTACTTTAGTACGTCCATTCACCGCGTGACTTCATTTGGGCACCCGGGTTAATACGCCATTATAGACGCGGTGCGCCTTGAGGCGGCGACCAAGCCAGATTCTATCAGCGACTCCGGGTTCTCTTCTACGTGATCGTCGTAATTATATCATTCACTAAACTGCTACAGGCCATTGCGCACGTAGCAATGGTTTGAGGAACTCTTCGCAACTTAACAGTGTATTCATACACACCACCTATTGCATTATTATCTCATTAGTCGGTCTCTTATGTGTCTCTTCATATCTATCAAACGTACCATTAAAACGTGTTTCCCTTACCTTTGTGGCTATTGTCATTGTGATGTCGTGCGTATCAGACGTGCGTATTAGAACAGCTGAACATGGTTGATATGGGGGCACGGGGCACACCGCGTGTTTATCACGCTGATTCAATATATCAACATGCTGCCATGGGCCATGGGTCAAACACATATATTTTCCTACTCTCCTGATAAATGATTCATCAAAGCCCACATCTATATCAGATATGACTTCACTACATCAGAGTGCGCGTCACCATATCTACCGGTCTCGCACAGATCTTCCTTCGCAAACCACCAGACGCCCAGTGCCTAATCGCTCCGCTACATATCAAGGCGAGAAAGAAAGGGTACCTTGGGAACATATGGCACGCACGTATGAATGGGTAGTCAGGCACGAGTACATCTTGTTCGACAATCATGACAAGAAGACTGAGCAGTGGATTCTGGAACAACAAATATTTCTGGCAGCACAGGACAGAAATCAGTGTGCAGCACATAGGGCTGGGCCCAAAGAGAGGATCTGGGAGGATGTGCAATATTCTTCTGAAACACAGGCGACACGAGGGATGCGGCATGAGGGAGTGGCGCGACAAAATGGCGTCGAGAGTGAAGCCAGAGCAAAGCTGTTTAGGAAAGAGACAGAGAGGGCGCAATACAAGCGAGAAGCAGAGCGAAGGAAGTTTGCGGAGGAGAGGCACAAGGCGTACGAGGAGCTGAGAAATCGCGAGAGACGGAACGAGATGAGGGCTAAGAAGCTCGCCCTCGAAGCATGGAACGACTACGAGAAAGGTTGGAGTAGAGTTTCGATGTCCTCTGAGCCGCTGACATTCTCTTCGATACCATGGCCGGTGCTATCAAGGCCCGACACGGAGGAGGATATCAAACCAGCGGCTATCGCCTTATTCTTACTATCCCCGGCCCATTCTGAGGGCCAAGCACGGAAAGAAAGGATCCGTAGCGCTCAGCTTAGATGGCACCCTGATAGATTCCAACGGGTATTGGGAAGAGTGGCAGACGGAGAGAGGGCACAAGTCGAGAGAGCCGTTGGCATTGTCGCTCGAAGCCTGAACGACATGATGGCACGCACGTGATACCATACATGTAAACCAACCATATTGACATTTATTTAAATTCAAAGCCATCGCTGACACATCAATGGGTAAATTCTTCGAAGTAGGCCTTTACAACTAAAGGCCTCTGACATCTTCCCCCCCATGTTCTCTCGGTTTTCGCGTCTTCCTCTTCGTAGATGCCTACACTCCTATGCGCGTCCACCAACCTCCTCCAAACGCATTGGTCCTACACTTGCGGCTTCCGCAATCGTAGCTGCAACATATTTCACTTGGCGTCTGAATAATTCCATAGCCCTCGATAGCAAATCAGAGTTTCCCTGTGAGTTCTGTTCCTCAGCTGGACCTAGGGCCGCTAAAAATGTGTAGCTGCTCCTAAACCCGCCACGCCTCCAATACCGAACTCAGGACCACAGAACACCATCGTTCCAGAACCTGTAGAACCCAACAATACACCCGAAACCACAGAGTCGCCTGGTCAGGATGTTATACACCCTTCCCCTGATGCAGAAGAGGAGTCCAGTCCAAGCGACGATGCGTCGGGTGGCGCTTTTAACCCAGTCACTGGCGAAATAAACTGGGATTGTCCGTGCCTTGGGGGTATGGCACACGGCCCATGTGGCCCACAGTTCCGAGAAGCCTTTTCCTGCTTCGTGTTCTCAGAGGAAGAGCCGAAAGGGATCAATTGCGTTGAAAAGTTCAAAGGCATGCAAGACTGCTTTAGAGAGCACCCTGAAACATATGGAGATGGTAAGCTAATTATCAATTTTTTCCTATACCGAAGCGTGACACATTATGCAGAAATAATGGATGATGATGAGGATTCAACGCCTGTCTCCGGGGAAGACGCGTCGTCTTTACCTAGACCAGATCTTGACAACCCAAAGCCTGAATCAGTCCCAAAAACTACTGACCCAACCACCCAACGACCTCTTTCTCCAGATCCTTTAGGTTCCTCAGGCAGTGCTTGAGTATCACTGTACAGCAGCACGTACATATTTGGCTTATCCACAACCCCACCTCATTACCCGTCTTATTAGGATGTGGTATTTAATATTATTATAGATTTAGACATCGACACAATCACTATTGAGCGATACGCGAAAGCATGAAGTAAACCCCCAATCACATCACTAGTCCCTTCTGAACCTCTTCTCAATGATACGATCCCTTACCCGATAACCATTAGTGGTGAAAAGTTTTGAACGTAGAAATGGCGTAATATCGAAGATATCATGTTCCTTGGCCTTGAACAAACATGAGCCAGGCCTTATAGACATCATGACAGGACATACCCTCTCTTCCAGTTCAACAAGCTTCACATTCACCTGCTCCGGGTGCTCGTGTTTCTGAAGCTGATGGAATCTTGCCTTGTCCTTGATAATATTGCCAAGCAAAAAGGCAAGCAGCTCTTCATGATCTTTTGACTGAGTAAGGTACTTGCGGAATCCCTGTAATTGCAAATTTAGATTGGATTCCTGTATCCATACTAACTCAATTTTGCTGACCCTCTGCAATGTCTTCTTGATGCTCATTTTCTGGGCGCTTACAAAGCTGCCAACTGCAACTTCGATTGCGAGATCAATATCATCCGCGCGTACGTACTCTCTAAGCCCCATTTTGGCACTGGCTTCAGCCATGCGAATCATACTTTCTAGGTGGCGTATGGTGATTGGATATGACCCCGTGGCCATAGACTCCCGACGGAGGTCCGCAAAAAGTCGAGAAAGTTTTTCTTGATCAAGGTCGTATAGTTTAGGTCTGATCTTCTCCCGCGCGTACATGATATACTTCCGGAGTACATCTTGGGGGATGACCTGTGGCGCAATAAAAGAAATCAATGGGATGACATAGATATCATGATGTAAACAGGCAAATTACATCTTCATCCAATGAGGTCCCAACATGTATCTCTTCTGTCTCTTTATCGAATTTGGGATGACTCCGCAAGTGACTCCCCACCACGAAACGCGCGAGTAACTCATCCATTACGGGGTCGACTGTATCCTTCACCACGCACAACACATCAAACCGTGATAAGATCGGCTCCGTCAGCTCGACATTCTGCTGAAACGGAATCGTGGGATTGTAGCGCCCACGAATGGGATTGGCCGCAGCAATGATTGCGCAGCGCGCTTGCAGTGTGGTCACAATCCCTGCTTTGGAGATCGAGATAGACTGTTGTTCCATTGCTTCGTGGATAGACGTACGATCTGCGTCGTTCATTTTGTCGAATTCGTCAATAAGGCAGGTACCCTTGTCTGCAAGGACTAAAGCTCCACCCTCAAGTGTCCATTCACGCGTAACTGGATCTTTGCGCACACTAGCGGTGAGACCAACAGCAGATGCGCCCTGGCCTGTAGCAAAAACGGAACGGTGGGCAGTCTTTTCGGCATATTTTAAAAACTGTGATTTAGCCGTGCCAGGATCACCTAGAAGAAGGACATTGATGTCACCACGAATCCGATGTTTGTGGTTGATGTCCTTAGAAACACCACCAAAGAGGGAAAGCGCTATGGCCGTTTTGATGTCTTCATGACCATAGATAGAGGGTGCAATGGACTTGATGATTCTCTTCCGGATGCGCTCATCACGAGCAAGAGTACGCATCTCTTTCTCGTCTTCTTCAGTAAGCCGAAAGGCAGAAAATAGATCTTCTTTCTTGTTTACGTGGTTCGCCTCAATGATCGTGGAAAAGACTGGGAAGCCATTCTTGGAGTTCAGAGATGCGTCGAAGTTATTGCGATAAACCCCAGTGATCTCCTATCAGGATGACGGTGTGAAACAAAGGTTATAACGAAATATGTAAACACGTACAACTTCCTCTCCGGGTTTAGCGCTATCAATGAGATCCCAGAGAAGAATAACTTCACGGTGTCTGGGAAGTCGGCCGGCAGGAACAGAGCCTGGAGATTCTTGCAGCGTCATCTTTTGATAATTACGATATACAGTCTGATAAGTGGAATCCATTAGGAACCACTGCAACTATGAGCCAAAGGATATACCTGTTCAGAATTTACGGGAAAGGGACCTTTACTCTCACAATTAGCACAATAGCTGACTTTGACTTCCCTGGTTGCATCCTGATAGAACGGGCCCAAGACAGCACCACATTTCCGGCAATCAAATTTGACATACTTCAGCTGAGGGAAGACACCACTCCTGCGCGTGACGACGCCCGAAACTCGGACGAGATTATTAAGATTTGCCCGCCGCAGGTCTCGTAGGGATAAGCTCAAGGGAAGTTCGGAGACGCGGACATGAACCTCGGAGTGTATGCGTTTGTAAGATGGATAGTAGACGAGAATGGCGCTGAGCGCAACTTCATCGAAGATCTCAAGCATTGCAGTCGGCGAGTTGGTAAGAAAGTACGCCAGTATAGGCTTCGAATTGGCCAAATGAAGGTAGGATACTTCGAGAGATTCGGAGTTGGCTATTTGAGTAGATATCAAACAACGCCGCCTTTGTAGAGGTAGAGACAGACGACTGACTTTCTCCCAGATTGCGAATACGTTCGCCATAAACGGAAGCTCCGTGCTCGTCGACATAAGTCATAAGAAACTGACGAAAATGTCTAACGATAGAGCGCCGAACGCGATCGTTTGCAACCCATTCGACGATGGACTTGGCTTTGATATCGCTGAGTTGTTCCAAGGGGAGTTCCTTTATTTTGGGACTTAGGTGGAGTTCGTTGATAGCTATCAGATGTACTTACATCTTCTATACCATCCAAATCATCGAGATCGCGTCGCTCATCATACGCTCTACGGGTTCGCTGCTTCATGCGAGAAATTCCAAGTTCATCATCATCTAAGCCATCGTCATCCATATCATCGTCGCTTTCAAGGAAAGCAGGAGCACGGCTGCGACGAGCAGCGCGTGAGCCGCGTTTCCCTCTTCGTTCTTCACGATCTCGACGAGCCATTTTTAGTTCAGCGGCTCGACGAGCCTCAGGTGTTAGGTCCCCTAGGCCTTCATCGTCGTTGATGCCAGAGTCTGAATACCTGTCAAGGAGTTCGTTTGTAGCATAGTCTCTGTTGGATTAGATTATTTGAGCAAAACTACCTCAGACGACGACGAGATGTGCGCACGCTTCGAGGTTATTGCCGAACAGATCCTCTCCTTCCTCTTCCTCTGCCTCTGCTTCATCATCATCGATATCTCGTACCGCTTCACGATCATCTAAACTATCGTCTGTATCTGAGAATGGAGCTGGTGGAGACGAAGGGGGCAAAGATGAGTCGGAATTTTGACGTATGAGGGTAGGTCGCGTTGGTGGGGAGGAGCCAGCAACTGGCGAAGCAGATCTTTGGCGCTTAGCACCGCGCGGGGTATTAGACTTGTATGTACAAAATAATCGTTAGATAAGAATACGGAGAAACTGAAAGGTAAACTGACCATGATGGTAGAAGAAGAGAGCGCTCTTAATTAGACGATGCGAAGACGCGACGCGTCCATCAATCTGAGTTTGAAAGCGCGTTTTTTTTTTGGGGGGGTGGAAAGCTGGTACATTGCCAGTCAAGTAAATATTCTACGTGTATGTATGATAATATTGTATGTGATTATTCCCGGTCAGCTAGCAGGCTGTTCAATCGGAATAGGCCTTGGAAAATCCTGCAAAGGCTCCCTGTAAAATGTAAACTCGCAAATTACTTTTTCCCGTTCATTATTCGAGTCATTCACTCCACCAACCTTCGCATGTCCCAAATGTCTTCGCTACTTTTTGCGAGTCGCCTGTGCGCCCACCATTCCGCCCGCCGAGTAATCCAAAGATCGCGTCGCTCGTTGGGGTGTAGAGATTTAAGACTGAGGCAAAACTTGAAGTCCTCAAGCTTCGATGCACACACAGGCCGTTCTCCGTATCTGTAGATGGATTTGATTTGATTTCGAATGACTGCAACCAGATAAACGATTGAATGAAGGCAAGGACAAAAGTCATACCATTACATGACAAATACGTGTCAAAGAGATCGATACATCCTGGGATATCGTCGGCTGTGGGATATAAACGACGCAGGTAAGCTTCTTCCTGTCCAACCGCAGTCTTGAAGTCGAGTTTGGTCATTGGCAAACACAGCTCGTCACCGTGCGTCTCTTCGCCTGGCATCTGATTTCACTCGGGCCGACAAGTGGAATCACGGCTACTTATATAGCGGCGTAGTTGATTCTTTCAATTCCATGGGTCATGTCATATCCCTACCGCCACCAGCCTCTCAAGGCTATCTACCTGACCTTCCAGCTCTTGGCCACCCTTTTCGTTCGCATTCCTCTATGGATATTACTTTCTATCCCAAAGTAGCCATCTTACTATCATTACCCCATCTGCTCATCAAATTCCCAGGTCTTGGCGCCCTAGGGAATCCTGGAGCGTTCGGCGAGTGGTCCTCATCAATATCGTTCGCCTCACTACGCAATTGGCATCAAGGTGTGATTAACATATCTAAATCATCCACATAACGATCTAATTAACTGCAAGAACCGGACCACTTGTAAAACTCCCCAACCATTTGGCCATTGCTCCGGGTGTTGATGTCAATGGTATCTGGGTGGAACCAGTTCCAGAGCTCATCAAGGGTAAATTAGAGATGTGGATGGCTACCGCTTCTGTCAAACCAGCGCGCATTCCAGGTTATTGGATTCACAAGAAAGGCTCTGACGTACAAGTTAGTGCTGCCCCAAAACCAGGCGAGAAAGTACTTTACAATCTCCATGGTGGAGCCTACATACGTCTCTCAGCGCATCCCTCAGATGTCACAGCTGCTATACCTCGCGGTATCATTGAGCACACTGAATTCATACATCGATCGTTCTCACTCGAATATCGCCTCTCGTCGTCTAAGCCATTTGAAGTTGCCAATCCCTTCCCTGCAGCTCTTTTGGATGCACTTGCCGGCTACAACTATCTCATTAATGTTGCCGGATTTGCACCATCTGACATCGTCGTTGCTGGAGATTCAGCTGGCGCAAACCTCGCTCTAGCACTCACGCGCTATCTGGTTGAGCATGGCACCAACGGCGAGGCTAATGTGCCATTACCTGCACCACCTGGCGGCCTCATTTTGCTCTCTCCATGGTGCGACCTTAGTACATCGCATGAGGGACCCACGAAGTCGAGCCATCGCTTCACCAACTCAGATTTTATCCATCCAACAGCGAGTGGTGTTGACTATTCCAAAGACTCGTTTCTCGGCCCTTCTGGCTCCAACGCTGCTGCGCAGAATCCATACATTTCCCCCGCCTCTCTGGACCCTCTCATGACCATCGACTTCAAAGGTTTTCCTCGCACTTTGATTGTTGCTGGCGGTGCAGAAATACTATATGACCAAATCGTGACCCTTAGGGACAGAATGGTCAAAAGCATAGGTGACAAGGTCACTTATCATGAAGAAAGGGACGCCTGCCATGATTTTCTGATTTTCACATGGCACGAACCAGAGAGAACTAACACTTTGAAGGTGATCGCAAACTGGATATGATTACCAACCTTGGCCGTAGGAAAATGTGATGTAAGAATTACAACCTCCGGTCCATAACGCTGGGCCAATATAAATGTAATGCATCATATGTCAGCGTTCTGTTATCGAAATGTGACCCAAACGGTTGTGGGATGAGCCTTATAGAACGTGGATAGGAAAGTTTCGTAAACGATCCGAAGCAATCACAGTCAAGAGCGAAAATACGTTCGTTCTATGTAGATTTATTCTTGGTTTCGAACCAAGTTGGTTTACCCGTATTTTGTGTATAACAGATATGGCAAATGGGATTTTTTCGACGTGAGCGACTTACTGATGTGTTCAATCCACAGTAAAGCTGGTATGCTAAACCCTTCCATTTATCAACTCAATGTTGAGGAAAGAGGTGCGCCAAGTAATATGTTATGCATCGCACAGGTTTAAAGGAGCGAGAAAAGGAGTGGAAAACGTACAATCCATCCCCAGTCATCTCGCGGATCGGTAATCAGGCGCGGGATAGCGCTCATTGCCCCGCGCCATTAGCCCCTCAAAGGGTTAACTTCACTTATCCGCATCCCCACTTACTCTCCTTTCTTTTCCGAGGTGAGTTTCATCTATTGGTTTTCGCCTTCCAAGTTTCCACCAGGTCGTAGCGTCTTGGACATTGAAACGCGTTATTCTTATGGATCTTATCCACACTGGCGCTAGAATGAGGCTTTTTCTCTCTCTCCTCAAGCCATCAGAATCTGGCTCAATCGAGAAATTGTAAAGACTGGGTCACTAGTTTCCTCCCCTCACCATCTAGCCGTCGCTTCGAGTGTTGATGTCGATGGTATCTGGGTAGAGCTAATTCCAGAGCTCATCAAAGGCAAACTAAAGATATCAGTGGTTACTGCTCCTGTCAAACCAGCGCGCATCCCGGGTTATTTGATACACAAGAAAGGCTCTGACATAGAAGTTAGTGCTGCCCCAAGGCCAGGCGAGAAAGTAGCTTTACAATCTCTACGCATCCATCAGATGTCACAGCTGTTATACATTGCGGTATTATTGAACCTATGGCATCCTTACATCGAGCATTCTCGCGTGAATATCGTCTCTCGTCTCTAGATCCCCGTATGGTCGTTGAGTTTAAAAGATTTCCTTGCGCGAAGATTGTTGCTAGTATTCACGACAATATGAGCATGTGACTTTTGTGCTATATTTACTCATAGGAAATTATTTCCTGACAAATCAATGTATACAAAATGGCTACTACATAGGAAGGCATCCTAACGTCTCATAAAATTGCCATTACTACTACTCCCTTCATCTTTTGACACTTTCTCGTTATCCGATGTCCCGTCTTCTGCGGAACGCAGGCCACCCGCGTGCCAATCCCAAAGGTAATAGTAAGTTGTGGGTAGAGCTACAAAAAGGGCCCCAACAATATTGCCGAGTAATGCCGCGATCAAAGACCTAAAAATAAGGGCGTAAGCAAGATTTTCTTTTAAAACAAATTGAGGCTCACTTGCGGATATACTCTCTAACAGTTATCTGGGGTGCAACCTCTTGAGTAAAGTAAAAAGATAAGCAAAATTTTGACCTACATCAGCGCCGAACATGATTCCCAGCGGGACGGAAAACATGTTGGCGATCACTACAAGTGCCATCGCTTAGCGACGTTTACCCGGGGGTAGCCGTTGAAACATACCGTGATCAAATCCACACGCTACAAAAACCTAAAATAGTTTAGCCCTTATCTAAGAGGAAACGCAGGCGTCATTTAGCGTACCCAAATTGGAATCCATATTGCGAATATCTGCCCCGCGTCAACATTGCAGCGGAACTACCATTACAGTTCCCATGATCTCTTACCTTGGATATAGTTTCTCTCGCGCCTGCTGCTTGCTGATTGACATGTTTAAGCAAGTGAATAGACGGAGACAGAGGATCACACACCCAGACAGCAACTGAAACAAGCCAATTACAAGCAATCCCACGCAGAAATATTTGGTGCCATTCAGGATCAGCAGCTTTGTGTCTAGAATGATCGAATGAGGTAGCACCCCCTAACTATCATTGGTTGTTTATCGCTCACATTGCAAAGGTCCGTACATAGGTCGCGTAAGGTTCGGAAGAGACAACTCCACTATCTACGAGGCAATTAGATCCATGGGAGAATGAGTTCCGTGAGACTTACAGTGGACAAGTATAGCCGCGAAGAAGAGACTGCCTACAAGATTTCCAAAAAAGACTAGTAGACTGTTAAGGCGGCACTTGTGCGACTGGGATAGCCGTACATACCAATCAGCCAGTTGAGAGGCAGGGCCCACCAAGGAATCGCCCTTTTCATCACAGCCATAGGGAAAAACTGCCAATAGAATGGGTTTCACGATGTTCGGCATATTTGGCTGGAAATGTTTACCAGCATATTGCTTGTCAGCAGCTCCTGCCCCTGGAGGACAATCCTGTACACCTCCCAATTAGAATCGATATGCTAACCACGTGTCTGGACCCTAACATTACCAATCCCACGGGAAACACTAGTCCTCCTAGTATCTTGACGATGCCAGGGTTTGATTGTGTAAGACCCGCAGCCCCACCGGACAGAATTTCTGACAAAAGGCCTCCAAACGCTAACATGGCGCCTGCGGCCACCTAACTAGGTTGAGTATGATAGTACCCAGAACTGAAGGAAGATGAATTACGGCTTTGAAGAACGCGCTTTCATAACGCTCGTTATGTTTTGCTACCGCAAACTTGACCATGGCCTCGGCGATTTTCGTTTGGGAGAGGGTACTCGCTACGTCGTCCATGGAAGAAGAAGAAGAAGAAGGCTAGGGGTGGTGAGTAGGTGGACGGAGCCCCGACTTCCAAAAGAACGACATGGTATATATACACGATCAGGTGGGTCATCTGGAGACTGGCAGAGAAGTGCCACTAAAAATAGTATCTTACATCAGAATCAAAGGCAAGTACGGGCACGGGCCGGGTATATATGGGGAACACACACGAGCTTACAGCGTGTAAAGCAGTATCACAGCTCAATTCATTACCCAGTTGGCACATGAACTAAATCGGGGGCCCGTATGAATAGAGGTGCTACATTACTATCTATCGATCAAGTTTGGAGCCTCCCCACGATTTGGCGTTGCTTCGACGGTTGTACGATGTCCCAATAGACGGGAAAGTCAGGGCGTTTTGTTCGGAACTTTGGCTGGGCCGGTCACTGCGTTTTTGCGTCTCTTCGAATCGGCGAGGTATTGAACTACTCGGAGGGGGTGCTCCGTTGCCAACACCCGGAACATAGAGCGCGCCACGGTTAAAAGCGCTCCTTTCTTTTCTTCTAATATGTGTCGGGGCTGGAAAAGGCTCTGGGAGTCCTTGCTCTGGACCGGGTTCCGAGTAAAATATCTTTGGTCGCCAGGCTTCTTGCACATCCATGATGCAAGAGTTCTTGAATTTTTCAACAAGGGCTTCTTTACCCCTACAAAAATAGGAAAAAAAAGGTTCAAGGGATCTTCTTGCATTATAGAACATCGACCACTTACTGGTAAGTGGCGTAACTCATCTGCAATACCTTCTCACTAGAAAACATATTCCTAAAATTCCGTGGCCGATCGCGGATGAGCAACACAAGTTCGAATCAACATGTAGTGATACTTACCACTTTTCCCCAAGTTTCCTCTTGGCAAATGTAAGGAGGTCTTGAACCGTAATAAAATTCACAAATGCGTATCCAACATTACATCCTATGGGGATAAAGTGCTCTATTGGCTCCCGCTGAAATCAGTTGATGAGAGAACGCACCGTTTTGGAAGTCCATGCGTAGGTAGAGGAAATCAATCCTGCGAGGACAAACCTTCCCAATATAGGTAATCAGGTCTTTGTCACTCATTTTATTCGGGATATTTTTTATCATCACGGTCGTTCGGGTGTCTTGACCATCCTCAATGCGACTCAGGTTTAATTGGTTGTGTTCTGTGGGGATCCTCGATTCTCTGGAACTCCCGGGCCCTTGAGAATGTGCCATGCGAGTTCCCCGTAATGCATGGGACGAAGCAATGGAAGATGAAGGCCGAAATTTGGGATAGGCTCCTTTTGATTGCATATTTAAGGGTGGGTCTTGTTTTGCTATTGGGGCGTATTGTGGGGTTGTCCTACCGATAGGATTTGTTGGGGTGTTGTACTGTCCGCTGTGTATAGTAGGTTGGATATTTCCAAGAGCTTCTGCCGATGGGCTGTTTCCAAGAGGGCGCGATGGCTGTACTGCCTGGTCGAAAGGTATATTTGTCGACGTTGTCAGATGCATGGGCCGTAAATACGGATTATCGAATTCGAGGGTGTATGCATGGGCAGGGGGGAGCATGGGCAGAAACGGCGCGGTCTGATGTGTTTGCAATACTTGGTTCGGTTGGTAAGCGTACGGGGAAGGGGTAAAGCAAGGGCCATAACATTCATATGGCGTAGAAGTTGCAGTAGCGCGTGATGGACAATAGTAACAGTCATGATATGGATAAAGCCCAGGGGTGCGAGGGTGATTTGCAGCGTCTTCTCCCATCCAGTCTCCGCCGTTCTCAATGGGGCGGCTGGAAGATGCGCATTGTACTCCTAAATTGTTCACGTATTGGGAGTCTTCCGAGCCGTCCCGTTCTCGGTGGTCATACGGTGAGCTTACAGGAGGTTGGTGCTCTGGAGTGTGGGAAGTATAAAAATAAGTAGGTGAGGGTGCGGGAGATTGGTGAGTATAATCTACAAGCGTATTATGAGGAGCAATAAACCCATGTGGGCGGGACTGAGCTTCTTCGAAGTGCTGGTATCTTTCTCTGGTACGGGAGTAATGACCTGGAGGGCCGAATTCGTTGACTGGCTCATTAGTACACCCTATCGAATTAATCGGAAAGGAACTTGAGGCGCTTTTGGTGGGCAAAGCCGCCACTTGTAACTGAGGATGATGCTTATGCGGTTGTACGGTAATTGCTTCTGAAAAGCTTTTTCGGCCAAAAACACTGAGTTTCATTCCGAAGAGGACCTGTCCATCGAGGGTGGAATAAGCAGAATTGGCTTCACGAACATCGTAGTACTCGACATGAAATATTTTCGGAGACTGGAGCTGTTTGGGGAGGTCAACAGTGAAGTGAGCTTTTCGTGTCGGGTTACACTCACCGATTTCCAATCAAATGTACCATTTGCTGCTGTAAACAATCTTAAAGCACCGAAAGAAGTTAAAAAACTCTCCAACATAGTTGTATTGATTTCTGCAGCAGCGGTGGAAGTCACGATTCTATCTGCATCTGCGGAATTGTTGCCTTGAACTACGTCGCTGATCGCAGCCGCGCCGTAGTCTTCCGTGATTTTAAGATCTTCGGATACTTCATCAGCTACTTTTTTACTCTCCACAGCGAGGTAGAATGACGCGTTCGTAGATGCCAAAAAAGAAGATTTCCCGATGATCTTCATTATATGTGTAAGCGGGTGTAAATTACCAAACGACGTATGCTTTACCTCCTCGAGTTCTTCGGCACCAATGAATCGACAAGTGATCCAGGCCCTAGTGCCGTCTTCCGTCAGATCATCACCAACACAGTGAGTTAAAGGACTGTGAGATGGTGTGGCAATGATCTGTTTAGCAATTTCTGCGTGGCGGACGTCAAAGAAAGCCAGCATCACAACGCCGTCCGTTTGTTGGCAACGAAGAAAAAATCCTTTGATAGCGTCTTCAGTGAGTGGGCCAGCGTGCATGGCAAACCCAGAAGTCGAGTGGTTTTTTGATGTCTCGGGTTGTGAGGTAAAGGATGCCACAATTGAGGACCTAAGAAGATCGTGTCGAATTTGTTTTGAGATGTTGCCAAGCTAATGAAGGTGCAGTCAGTAGGCTTGTTGTAGCAAGGCTAGACTATAAAGTGTCATGCGTAGGTCAAACTAAAGACTACCTACGAGGAGAAACCTAGTAGGCTGGTTCCTTTCGTCCTTATTTTCATGTTCTGTGTCGGTAGGTGCCGAAGAATCGACGCTGGTAACGGTTTTGAGACTTGACGAGGGTGTGAGCGGTGGAGTGAGTAACGGGTGGCCGTGACTCTGGTCACGGTCAACTTTACGGCGGCTGTGTACTATTTTCAGCGGTTGTACTTGGTACAGGTGTGTGGGGGTGGCATCAAGTGAAGCTGATTCCTGGTCCCCAGTAGACTTTGGTGGGTCTGATAAACCTTCCACCCCTCGAGCTGAGGAGCATGGTGGTGTGGAGGGACGTTGAAGTGGTTCGCGAGTGATAGCCTCAAATTGGGGTGGAATAGGGCCAGAATGGGGCGGGAACCTTGGGTTGGCGTGTTTTCAGACTGAAGAGTAGGAGGATTCGTAAGTGAAAAAACGTACCAAATATTAGGCAACGAGGGGGAGTGCTGAAGACGCGGAGGGTGACTTCTAGTAACTTTTACTTTGGTGGGGGAGTTTTCGTGTGGTACACTGTTCCCTGGTACGTTACTGTAAATCACCAAAGAGTCGGAGGAAGACATATCCAGCTAAGACTAAGGTGACTGTGAAAAAGAAAACAAAGGGAGACAAAACGAGAGGGGAGACAGACAAGAAGAAAGCTGGTAAATCAAGGTCTTTAATTGACGTCAAAGACGCCGGAGAAGCGCCACAAACGAAATCATTTGTGAGAAGCAAAGAACCTTAGAACTGGCGGATCTCCATGGCCGCTCTGATGGCTAACCGGTTGTCAAGCAGATATTGAGTGTTTCGGACAGGCAAAACACTTGTCGCCAGCTGCATGGCATTGGGGAAGTCAAAAGGCTGGTGGTAAGTGATACCTTATTGCCAAGTTTATCTGCTGGAGTACGGGGGGGGGGGGGTTCAGTGGTAAGGAAAAGAACGGGAGCCCAGAGTTGGGGATGTGCTTCAGTGCACTACACGGGAATCTGCATATGCTTTTAAGGCAAAAGCTCTTGATAAGTTAACTTCACGTCATTTCAACCTGGATTGGGACCCTGGAAAGCCGTTTTGGTTGACATTAAAGAAAAATAAATCGGCCTTGGATGACATCTCCGTGCTAAGAATGGAGAAGAGACGACTAGAGACTAGAGCCCTCAACGTTCAACGTCAACGCTCAGCTGAGTTTACTTAGGAGCAAATCAAAGGAACGTCAAGACAAAGTCACGTGGATCGAAACTTGTTACCCATTACCATTACCATTAACCTCCAAGTATGCCGCTCTACCAAATGTTGTGCATCACGACTCACGTTAGCGAATATGTACGTGCTTCATAGAAATAATAATCCTTAATATTCATCAATCGGCTCGGCGCTGTCGCAGAAACACATCAAAGAACTAGTTCGCCAAACAGCTACGCATGTAATGAATGCGGGCGGTGTCGTTCGAGGCATCAACTCTATGGGGACATTAACCCTACCACAGCGCATGCGCAGTCACACACTCGGAGAGTGTGTCCAGATTTATGTCTCCATTATTTGTTGGCCGCCTGACAGCCCCCTCACAGCTATTGGACCATGCATTTCGACACAGCACCACGGACCCTTCGCTCACTAAATTCCATCATGCGTCAAGATCCACGCGTAATTCGCTGGACGGTACTCAAGATGGCAGATAAACTGCAAGACGTTGCAGAGCACGGTCAAAAGCTTTCCAAAAAAGATCCTCTTACCGGCCTTGTTGACTAAACTGCCGGTTATTGTCGACTTTTACCCATACGGCGACTATCCATAGGCTTGTCGCTTCGCTCCTGATTAGAGCACCCACATATCTACACCAGCACAAACATTAGCGACAGAGTCATTCTCAAACTTATCTGTAGGATGGAAAGATTCCAGCCTTTTACCCTTCAAGTAATGCTATTATGAACACTGTTCATGCTAATACTCTATGTCGTGTTTTGTAAGGCTTCGCAACGACTTGGCGCTGTCTTACTCGTGGTCCATCAGCCACTCAGAATTTTTGCTTTGAGACTCGTTGTTTCGCCACCGGGACAGACAAATGAGCCAAGCTTGTCCACACTTGATATTGATCAAGAAATGCTATTATTGTACGTTTCCACCCAACGCTTGACGGCGTAGAGATCCCCCACCATTTCCACACCCTTGGGTGGGCCCTCTGGGTCTTTGTGAGCTTGTTCCCAGTCGGGCCCGGAGCGGTGTAACAGCAAAGCTTTCATGCCTGCAGCAAGAGCTCCATTATAGTCCCTGAAGAGATTCGTTCAATTGAAACCAGGAAATCAGAGAGATTGCATACGCTTCAACCTCATCGCCAACATGCAGGCATTCTTCAGCTGTTATGGGATCTTTGGGGTTGTTGGAGTTAATTGCTGCTAGTGCACGCAGGAATATCTCAGGGGATGGCTTTTCAATTCCCTCTTGCTCAGAAATAATCATAGGATCGAGGCAATTGAGGAAGCCGAGATCTTCAAACACCAACTCTTTGGCAGGTATTACTTCAACTCATAGTGGGCGGGATGCAGAAGAGATACACGTACTGATTCTCGAGTCGGCATTACTGATCAAAGCAGTCTGTATTTTCAGTTCATCTTGTAAAGATCGAACTGAAGGTAGATGGCTGGCATCAAGGCGACATATTTGAACCGTAGCAAGTGCCAATCTAGTACGCACGGGTAGGAATGGCATCGTCAAAGGCCTTATAACCTTCCCTTGTACTAAAGCGGTGAAGGAGCCGAGGCACGATTTCGGTTAGGTGGGCGTTGACAGCTTATAATTACCGCAATGGATATAGGCCGTCTAGCTTTGAGTTGTGGAGTCGTTTATGACTTACCCTGCTCGTTGGCGCCTGCACCTAGTGCGGTTCGTCGTATGACTTCTCTCCACCAGGTTTGAGATCCCTTGCCATACACGGGCTCTTCCTTCTGCAAGGATTTAAATGCTGGCAAACGACAGCGAGGCTGGGTGTCTTGGTTAATTGGAAGCTGTTGGAGCTTACCTATCCTAAATGCCTGTTTCAGGGAGTTGGGATCAAGGATTCCGAGGTAGGGTTCAAAAGTTTGCGAGTATTGTACATCAATAGGAAGGCGAGGAACAATAAGTGTGTAGAGGGCATCAAATGTGACTAGTCTTATTGGACGTGCCATTGGAAAAGGCAGTTACTGTGAGCTTCAAATTCGAGCTGATCTCGTTTTCACAGACAAAGGAAAGTATTTTTTGTGAACACATTATTCGACTAGTCCTCCTCTTCAACATCACCAAATTCGAAGATACCCAATCGGTCTTTTTTGGCCTCCAGGACCGATGATCGTAGTTTCTTGACTATCGAAGGGTATGAGGCCAGATATGGACAGTTTTTGCGGTCAATGACCGCAAGACCTTCACTTAATAGGTCTGTATTTATGCAAGTCAGAGGTTCATCGACGCTGGCAGTAAGAGGATTTTCCGGGTCGATGAGGCGAAGGTGCAATATCTGACCCTCTTTATGATCAATGTTTGCTATGAGGTTGCGTCCTTCACAGAGCTGACGGAAGCGATCAACCGCTTCCTGGTGATAGTCACTTTCAGGGCCAACCAATTTCACAAAGCTGAAGCACGTCGTTGAAGGAACAGTGACATGCAAGACAACTGTCTGCCTTACCTGAGTTTGGCCTCGTGTGCCTGACCTGGCAGCGAACGGAATCGAGGATCCAGCGGTCGTATATTGGAAAATGAGACAGTATCTTGGTTACCATAGTCAATAAAGGTTACTTCTGCCTCTTTTTTGATGGGTGAAGCGCGGCGTATTTTGGCACGATACCAAGCTCCATCTGAGAACTTGGCAGAAACTAGCTCGCCACCTTTGGGTACAAAGCCTGGAGAAACAGTAACTGGTGACTGGTGATGGATAGAAAACTCCCGCATTAGCTTCTCCAAAGCACTGATGCCTAAATGAGATGAGCAGGCGTATTCACTAGCTATGGCAGTTGCCTTTTACCTTCGGTGTTGAGGAGTTGCACAGAAAATCCAAACCCGGTTTTCACGCGAACATCGCTCACGATCACATCGATGTATTTTGTTGGAAGCGCCTTGGTCTCGTTATTGGTGTCCTCTACCTCTACTTTCTCAGCATCCTCGTCGTAATCGCTCCATATCTGCGAAACACCGTTAATTATCGGACACTGGGAGTTGAAATGGGGTTTACGTTTCGTTGGGCGCTCTTTGCATCTGCCTGAACAACTTCATTGTTAGCTCTCTGGTATTCAGCTAGTAAAAGCACATTAAACTACCTCAGCATCGTATAACTGTCGCGCCCATGGGAGTCCTTCGGCTGAATACGCATGAACTGTTGCTAAACCCTCTCTGACCAGGGCTAGAGCAAAATTTTCCTTGTTGATATAGAGTGAACCAATGAAGCCTCCGGATTTGTCAACGGTGTCCACTTCAAATTCCACGTCACGTTGCATGCATCGTCTAGAGGCATATTCAGCAGCTTCCGTACCATACGGCTCGCCCTTTTCTGATGCAGTTCTTCCACTACGTGGGGATCGTATGCCTACAATGGATCAATTACTAACAAAGGGATCGTTAAAAAGATAGAGCTGACCAGCGAGGACTAAGGTGAGGGTTTGATTGTCTTTTGGGAGAAAGATCCTTCAAAATATCAAGATGGGGATCTCTAAAATGGATGAGGAGTGCTGACTTGTATCGTGATCCTGCGGCAACATAATCTACAACAGCGGGTATTCTCCCGGTCCTTTTGAAGCCATTGAGGAACTGGGTGGCACGGTTGGATGACTATATGGCTGCGGTTTAACATCAGAAGCACACGAATCATTTGACAAAACATACTTCCGATATATTCAGGGGGGGTTTGGGGGCTGGAATTTCTTTACCTGAATGGATTCCCCTTGTATCTGCGACTGCCCTACGCTTTACCTTGAGCGGCCGTACATTATTTCGACTAGTAAGAGAGCAACTAACGTTTGGTCTGCAACCATGAGTTTATCGTACTCAGACGACCTGTCTTCGTCGTCTCGCTTGTGGCGTACAATACTTGCCAAGCCCTTCTCAATAAGTTGTTCGGCAATGTTGCTGTATGTAGATGTTAATAGGGCGGCTTTTTGGAATTATGTGAAACGGCTCACGCATTTTGTCCGCTATAATGGACAGTGGCACATTCACGCTCTTCAAAGTCTCCTTCCCGGGGGCGGACAAAGTCAATGGTGACTTTGACATTTTTTCCAATAAGTTTCTTCCTCAAAAACTCCTTTGCCTCTTGGGCGTAGTATGCTTGTTTGGCATCAGAGATCCTGCAGGTCCATCCGTTATTGGTGGAAGGATTAAGATATATGAGTCACTCACTTCGGTCCTCTGGTGGAGCTTAGTTGTAGCCTTCTTTCCTTCCCTGAGCCCTTTTCCACAACGGATATTTGATCACCACTCCAAACGCGGATCACAGTTGCATCGAATACCCTTATGTTCCCGGCGGAAGTAGTCCCGTTCGTTTTAGTGACCGAGGAATTAGCTGATGCGTTTGCATAAAGACACAGGCGCCTCTCTTTGGCAGACTTTTCCGCTGCACGAAGTCGTTCCATTCCACCGGTGCTAGCTAACATGCCTGCATGCCAATCGACAACACGTGCTAAACCAGCAGCAACCAGATGTTCAGCTACATTTCCAGCTGGATGAAGAACTAAGTTTATACACATGAGTGTTGATTTTGGCTAAAACTAATGGATACAACATACCCGTGCCTATGAACATGCTAGCCGGTGGAGGTGCAGCAGGAGAAGCACCTGTTTGGAATGGAGTAGAGGTAGAGGTTGGCAGGGAGAGTATCAGGACACGAACAGGGCGTTGGAGCAGACGAGATTCAGTGAAGTATTTAGCCTGCATAGAAAGTATATTCATTGATGTACGTGATGAAAGTGACAAAACCCACTTCTTCTCCCCAAGGCTCTGAGGGCTCTCCCTGCTTGGTGGAGACACGTGAGCTCCGGACTCCCGCCAAAGCAATGATGACAATCTGGTGTTCCCCGTCTGGCATAAGTAGGCGGACACGAAGCGTGGTTCCATCCCGGACGTGTTCCACGATGGCTAGAATCAGACGTCAATCAATGGATACTATATACGGAATGAAGACTACCATCGAGAGATTTCCCCTTCCACTCAACTACAAAGGCTTGAGAGTCTGCAGGCATTGTGTGTCGAACTACCCGAGCCTGGTTATAGTAGGAGAGCTCGAGCGTGTTGAAGTTTAGGAAGGATCTGAGCAACGGACCTGGGGTCCATGAGGATTCCAAAGCCCCTTCCCTGCCGACTTTGCTTCGGCTTCAAGCTCCCGCTTTCTGATATCCTCTTCCGTCGGTTCACGTTTTATTTCTTTGAGTTTAGCCCAGCCATTCTTGAGCAACTCTGATGCCAGATCAACGCCGCCTATTTCTGCGTTACCAAGGTCTCGTACTACATCATCATTCGAAGGTAGTGAATGCAATGTCGTAAATGAGATCTCTTTGCCAACAGCAAAAGCCCGTAGAAACTCGCGAGATTCGAAAGCCCAAGGCTATAATGAACTGATGAGAATCAAGAAAGAAATGTAGTTGAGCGACAGACCTCGTCTTCCCGAGTAGATGTTCCAAGTCTCGGAGCCGTCAAGTCGACCAGGTGTAAGATTCTGGGGATTTGTTTCAGTTGTGGAAGGGGCAGTTAGATAGAGTGAGGCGCTACCGTTCTTTAGGAGGTTGTCCCTGGGGTCCAGGACGACCACGAAGGACCAGAGTGTCACCAGATGTAACGGCTGTTTCAAAGATCAGATCCAACTTCGATGAACAGAAGAGCTCCTAGATACATTTAACGACCTTGAAGAGGAATATCAGTATCAACCAAGACGACGATAACTTGAGGTGACTTACAGCTTTAAAAGACATTTCTCGTATTTGATTTTGCGGGGTGGCTGAACTGCTGAAGATTGAATATTGAATACGTGTGGATCATGTGATACAAAAAACAGTCATGTGTGATTGGTATACTGTGACAAGTAAAAAGTACATGGATTGGTATCTATGTTGTCCGTTCGTTCAAAAACCTGAACTTCCCCCCGTAATAGCGTAACCAGATAGCTAGCTAGCTTCTGCGTGGTCGTGGCACAAATTCCCATATCTTCTGACTTGCTTGTCTCCATCGTGACATTGGCAAAGTCGGGCTTTTCCGCGAGGGAAGCGAGGCAGGCGGAAAAGTTTGTGGCGATGTTCTTGCTATCCATTCTTGGGGCTCGGGTATACCTCGTAAGACCCAAGGGTTTTGCTACGAATTTAAGCAGGTCGACCGTGAAAAGTAATATACGAATCTCACCTTGATTTCAGAAATTGTGATTCGATTGGTGGGATCCTTTTGCAACATTTGGTCTAATAAGGACACGACCATGGCTCCTTCACTTTTGTGTTCTCTGGGGTGTCTTCCGCTAGTGCGAATTTGATCGAAGCCCATGGTCTCGTCCACGTCCCAGTCCTGGGTGCATATCTGATTGTACAACGCGAATTCGTTATGATATACATTTTCATTCGCTGATTCAGGGGCATTGAACGGAGTATGACCAAAAAGAAAACAGTAGAGGGTAACCGCAAGAGACCAAATATCGATAGCCTTGGTTATTGGCGGTCGACCTGGAGGTAGCTGAGGGGTCCCCGCTGGAGGTAGAGTCTCCCAGGAGGCTGTCGGGTGCTGGTGAGTAATGTCGTCCGAGAACCAAACGATCTCCGGTGCGAGAAAAGAGGGCGTTCCAGTCCTTTTTAGAAGGTCCTTCTTTTCGAAGAGTGAATCATTATATGGACCACCCGATTGCTTTGAAGGTTTTGAAGTGGGTTCTGACTCAGGTACTTTGTGGTGGAAGTATGAAACACCAAAGTCAATTATTTTGACGATAGCGCGATCAGTCGTCCATATAAGATTTGCAGGCTTGATGTCACGATGAACGATCCCATGGTGATGCACTAGAATGAGAAATTTGTTAAGACTAGCATTAAGTGAGGATAAAATGCATACAGTATTCAAGACCTAGAACCACATCTCGGATGATACGACGAGTTGCGTTTACAGACAAGATTGGCCTGTCCTCTTCATCCTTCCACTGCACTTGACCTCCCGACAAATACTCCATGGCTGCATATAGGCATTAATAAAGAATTATGGTAACTGTAGGTTACAAGTCCTGGCCTGATAGCTAGGCTAAAAACAAGGAGCACAATTTACTCACCAAGGTATATCTTCTCGTGCTTTGGGTCATCTATCACTTCGAACAGACGTGCAATGTTGGCGTGTCGGCACTTTTTCATAACAGCAACCTCTTTGCGAACACTGTTCTCCGTGCTGCTGAGAGGTGGACTGCTGACAGCTTTGCCATCTTTGCTGGTTGTCTGGTGAGTTCGCCTTAGGAGTTTTATTTTGTCCCGAGGATTATGGCGTTTGACTATCTTTAGTGCCTGTAAAGCGTGTTGAGTGGGTGGCCCAAGTTGACCATAGAAAGAGGTGCTGTAATGGACTAACCACTTCTCTGCCATGTAGACTTTCGTCGATACAACGGAACACTTCTCCATGTTGGCCCCTTCCAATTCGTTCTTGGCGAATGTATTGGTTTATCTGGTGACGGCGGTCAGGTTCCACTTTGGAAGTTACTCGCACGTCATCTTCTATTGTAGAATAATATAGCATGTCTTGAGCAGCCATTGCTGCTCAGGAAATGATCTAGGGCGTAAAGTAGTAAGATCTAATGGTAGCGAGAAACTGACAATAGTTTGTGCTCGAGGAGATGTGTAATTATTTATTTAAAAGTGGTGTTGCCTAAACGGGCCTACGGGCCTAATTGATGACACATATGGTACAAGCAATTGATCTTGGCATAAGCTATTAGGGTAAAGCATATCATTTCTTCCTATCGCAGAAGCGACAACCAGCCAAGAAAACTCGGAGGATTAAGTAGACGACATCCTCCTAGTAACTATGACCAAGACATAGCGCCAAATGATATCACTTTTGACGGCGCAGCGGGGTGGGATCCCACCAGATTCGGCTGGGAAATGAGTGATGGGCAGAAAAACTGCTTGACAATCAGTCATCCAACATATCGTATCTTGATAGCACTAGTACGATTGCGTGCCTCCAATGCTAATTTTTGTGCTGTCAGCCAAGGCAATCAAAATGAAAATCTATGTGCATTTATTTACCTTTCAGTTCCTCCGCTTCCTCCCTTTGTTCATAATCAAGTACTAATCGTTTCAAATGCTGTTGCTCGACTTTATCCTGTAATTGAGCAGAGCGGGTATGAATAGCCAAGGCAGATTCAGCAGGGACAGCTAATTGACGAGTCTAGATTCAAAGCCAATTTATTAGCTTGTTTCACAGTACCAAAAGAGGTATAGCATACATGTTGTTTATTCCCCCGCTTCGCAAGGACGGTAAAAGTCATAATATCTTGCCCATGGGCTTCATTTACTTCTCCTCCTTCATCTACATCGTCCGCCTTCTTCTTGCGAACATTGGGTGGAATCACGGCGGAATCCCAAAGTGCAAGGGCAGTTCTTTTGTCCACTTTTCTTGAATCACCAGAGGTATCCGTTACCATCTTTGCAAGCTCTCTTTCAAATTCGGCCTCAGCTTCGTCAGAGGGGCCCAAATTCTCTTGAAGGCTATTACTGGCAGAAAGGACAACTTTCTGGTCTGGTGAAGGTGCTCTTTCGTTTCTCTGAACTTTGTAGCTTAGATCGTGTAACAGGTAGGAAAAACACCACTCACCTGAGAGGAGTCATGATAACTATTATCTTCTTCGTCATCTTCGTATCCGTCATCACCATGAAGCCGTTCTTCTTCATCGCCACTTTCATCACCACTGTCCTCCCCAATCACTGATGAAGGGCCGTCAGATGTCAGAGAAAATAAAAGTCGAATCACTTGCCTGTATTCTGATATGCCGAATTAAACATTTCATCAACGGCAACAGCGGCATCGTCGATCGTCTTGGCAATTTGAAGTTTAGGTCGCACAGCCTAGATCATGACGGTCAATGAGTGATCATAGAGACATGTTGACGAGGCCTGATACCTCAAGGGAGTCTGAAACCATAAATTCAATGTCCATGGGCACTGGATCTTTACAAAATATGTAAAACTAAAAGCTCCGCATTAGTCTGATGAACTCAAGGGCTGGTGGCGCATTAGAAATACCTGAAAGAATATGAGAAAACTGTCGAGCTTTTTTTTCTGTGCCCCGCGATCGAAGCACATTCCGCATGCATCAAGCAGGACGCAGATGAGTCGGACGCGGAAAAAATCATCAGGCATATCCAGTGGAATAGGCTGCTTGGGGAGGGGTCGTCCCTCGGCTAAAAAATCTGAAAGTGAGAAGCAATCCCGTATAGTATTGAGTACTCACGGTGACCAAATGTCACAAGAGACCACAAGGTATCAAAGATGATACCAGAACTGAATAGGCGGTAGATGTACAACTCGCCCAGGTATTTCATGGTAGCAACTCGTCTTTGATTGGTGCTATAGACATTCTGTTCTAAACCTCTTCGGATGTCTTCCAGAACCTGGTCCACAACGGATATGGCAAAAGCGGGCCGATAACGCTGTAGATCGTTTGTTAACATCGCCATTAGGGCGATGTTACTGTAAGTAATCTTCCAAGGCTTTGTGAATACTTTATGAAGAGTTGTCCGGACTTGCATGTCGTCCCAGTCAAGTTTTCGAACCAGCTTGAGCACTTTGTCGATAGTCTTTTTAGTGAGAACATCATATATCAAGTGACGGATGAATAGTTCCGTGGAGGATCGAAGTTTCTCTTGTCTTGGAGCACGATCAGGAGGGTTGCACTGTGCTCGACGTCAGCTACATTTTAAGGTTCTAAACGTCAAAGTAAACCTGATAGTACGCATTCTCCAATAGGAGAAGCTGCCGCTGATCAAAATGCTGAAGGCTTTGCTTCCGTCTCATGAGTTCTAGCTGTAAGACGGAGGTGAATATAGGTATGTGACAGTATAACATGCATACCATAGTGCCAAATCTTTCAGAAGTTTCCTCGCTCCGGAGTAAGAACCTACCGCAGCCTTCTAGAAGCAATGCGATATTTTCTATATTAATTCCAGAGAAATCGTCCAAACAGACTTTGAACATGTGGAGAATGAGGTGCGATGGTACGATAAGAAATTTAGTCAGATTCGACAAAAAGGTAATGTTCTAGGAGAGGCGCTTCTGTTGAACGGACTAGTTTAACAGCTATCATGGATTTGACTGACCTTGAGTCTGACTTCCGAGAGTTCTTTTACAACGTTTTTCTTCCTTTGCAAATAACGAAACTCTTCGTCTAGCTATTTAAAATAAGCACATGGACAATAAGGTAGCTGAGCAGCGTACGACAGAGGTGATTTCGACTCCGATATCTGGCATATATTGACTCAAAGTTGCTACCAGTCTAGAATAGTGCGGTAGGAGATCTATGCGGTTCTTTGGAACTTGAGCCAGGAACTTGAGATGATGTCAGACACCCATCAACGAGCTAGCAGGGAATTTACTTTGACAAGTCTCTTTCTTGCTGCTTTGGAATTCAGGAAGGCAAAATCGATGGCGGCTTGGTCCATCAAGGCTCGGTTCGTTGCATCTGGCAATCGGAGAAGAAGAGCAGTCAAGAGCTGGGAGGGTCCCTGTGGTGCAGTTTTGGGCGAGAGAGATGGTGTGACTGCTTTCGGTGTACTTGGAGTTGGGGTTGGGACGCTGAAATACGGCTCAAACTGCTGCATCAATCAGAGGCACAGAAGGCTTACTCTTCCTCTTCCACTTCGAGGACGGCTGCAACGTTAGTAGATTGTCGAGTTGAGGTCTCTTCATCGAGTTTCTGCAGCTCTGCCTCTAACTTTCGGATTTCCTCCTTTTCTTTATCGATACGTTCCTTGTCGGTATCTTTGGCTTCTTCTGTATCCTGGATCTCATCGATACCCAAGAAACTACTCGGGACGAAATCTTTCAAATCCTGCACGTCCTCAAAAAACCGTCTTTCTTCTTCGTCTTCCCATTTTCCGCCGCCTGTAACAAACTCGTCCGTGTCATCGGATTGATTGCTGTTGTTGGAACCAATAAGAATTGAATCAGACTTTTGAGTTGCAGATGGGAGTGACGGGAGTGGTAAATAGAGCTGTTCAGAAAGTCTGCAATCATAATAAGCTATGCTGTACTCCTTCTCTAGGTTGAAACTCACGACTGGCAGCTCGCGAGGAGTTTCTCGTAGCTCTTTGTCATTTTCTCATACGCTTGCTGCCTGTCTTCAAAAATCTCTCCTGATCTAATATAGGCCTCGTGATTTCGTTTGTCTTGTTCTTGCAGGCGCTAGCAATGAAGGTTGAGCACTCAAAATGGAATGCGCCACAATAAATATGCAAATAACGAACTTTGTGCTCGATAACCAATTTTTTGCTAACATTATCGTAGTATCCTTCACACATGCGCTTAAATCGATCACGAATATCTTGTTCAACTAGCTCATCGACCTTGGCGATTAAGTTTGGGAACGCAGAGTCAGCTTCAATACTTGGGGCGCCCATATCAGGCTCTGACGGCGGTTGCTTCAAGGATTGTGGAGGATGTATCCCTAGATAGGGCTGAGAATAAGACTTGAGAAAAATAGTAAGCAAAGGGAGGGAAGATAAAGTAGGGTCGTTGGATAGCTAAAATAACAGATTAACATCATGAATGGCTGTCTAGGGAATGAGATTACTAATTCCTTGATAGCCTTCATTACCCATTCTCCACCGCTCCTCCCTGCGCCATCCTTGATGATACCCACCAAGGCTAACTCTGAGCACACGCGGAGGACGGGACGCTGTCGAGTAACACGCATGACTTCTTCTTTCTCCCGCTGCTCCGGAGTCAAGGAATTAAGTGTGACACGGTTTGGGGCGCCTATAGCCGGAGATAGGGCTGACAGCAGCGCCGGCGTAAAGGTTGTCGGGAATCGCTGGTGCAACGACGAGATAACCTGACCAACTCAGATGGGATCGCTAGATTGAGGTTCTAAGTTCAAGACACACCTCTACAGCAGCCCATACATCTCTTTCAGTCTTACACCGCGAGACGCCTTCTACCACAGCTCCAGCAATTTCGTCGACGTATTTCTCCAAGGAGAGTGAATCAATATCTTTGAGAATCTGGTCGCGGCCATCTGCAGCTAAAGATTGACGAATCCGTTTAATGAGTGCAGTATGGCGCTTTAGAGATGAATCCTTCAACGAATCTGACGAGAGTAGTTGGGCACAAGTGGGAAACTGGATGAGCTTCGTTCACCACAACTTGCATACCTTGCACAGTAGGATTTAAATTTGCTTCTCTGAGCTTTACACGCTTCAAATGGCGGGCCCTCTCGTCGTCCAGTTTTACAGATGCCCCATTCAGAGCCAATTCCATTGTTGGTCTTGATGGCGGTGAGGAGAGAGACACACCCTTATGTAATGATAGAGCCAATAACCCCCTCATTCTCCGTCTCTTCCATGTAGGGAGAATGTCCGATTACGACGACTATTTTACCGACGATGTACTACTTGATGACCAGACACTGGCTATCTTGGATCGTGAGGAGCGTAAGTACATGAACCAAACTAACAATAACGCGTCACCCCCTCCAAAACGCCAAAGAACGAACAACGGCTGGACAGCTAGGATCGGACTAGAAAGGGACATTTCAAATGCAAATGAAACTTTACCAGAGATCTCTATTCAACAAGATGGTTCTTATGGCGTTCTTCACAATCTCAGTCAGGCCCAAACCCCGACTATTACTGGTGATCATCAAAAACTATCGTCTGCTGGAACTTATTCCCAACTAGACATCAGTGTCCTCTTCAAACCCTTCCATGTCTATCGGCCGCTTCCCTACAACAACCACGAGCACAGTCACGTCTCTACCTTCGTTGTATCGCCCGTCACGTATTCCTGATTTACAAGGTCGACCTTATGCATTTCAGGAGCCAACCTCAAATAGTAGTAGCTCCCCAGTAAAATCGGCTCCTAGACTGGTTTCCCCAATAGCCAGGGTGCCTAGCTGTATTGACTCGCCTCGCGAGCTTCAAAGGCAGCTACAGCAATTGCAACGAAAACTAGAGCAGGTCAGTTTCTCATCAATCTGTGTTCTAGTAGAGAGCCAAAATTTCTCTCAAGATAAGCCAAGAAAACGGGCAAATTCAGCTAGCTTTGAAAGAAGCCCACAGCATGAGGATGGCAAAGGAGGGTGAAGTAACCGTTTTACGCAAGAACGCAGAGAAGGTTCGGTCCAAATACCTAATCTGGTGTAAAACCTTGTGCTCAGCCATAGTCATCAGCTTTCTAAAGATCACGCAGCTCAAGTTTCACAACTCAGTGCAGCACGGGAGGAGGCAGAAGCTAAGCAAGCCAGAATGCAGAAGGAAATGAAAGAAGAGGTTGAAAGGTTAAAGACCCAATTTGTCTTCAAGGTCAGAAATGCCCATCCAAGCTTTCAAAATCGGCTAAAATAGGGAGTTAGCAACATGAGCAAGAGAGTGCCCGGAAATTTTCTCCGTCCGTGCGACCAAAAGGCGCCTACAGGGATTCACATCCACTTATCACGTATACTCCATTGCAATCAAGGCAGAAAATCCTTCAAGAGAGCCCCTCTAGTTCCCGAAGTTGTATTGAAGTGGTCCCAGCCGCGAGGATTCGTCCTGGAGGCTCTAGAGACCTCTCATCTTCTCAAACCAAGAGACTAAGCACATTACCCGGTTTCCAAAATGCATTTAGTGATCATACTCCTCTATCTCCGTCCAAAAAACGCCCGAATAGAGGAAAGCAAGATGTAGCTGAGAGTCACTCAAGCCACGAGCCACATAACAAACGTCGTGTCATGGACCCATTCGCTCAAGTCATTCTAAATAACGAGGATGTTGTGATAAATGCTACTAAAAATAAAGCATGTTTTCAGTTAACTCCCATACCAGAGCCGGACGGCGATTTTGTGAAACAAGCCCACATGTCTGCTGAGCATGAGGATATGCGCAATGAAGTCGAGGTTGACATGGAGGAGGGAGCTTACTTTGTTGAAGTACTCGATTGGAAGAGAGAGGTAATACCCAACCACCCCCTTCTACTCGTATACTCATAGTCCCATCTAGATGAACAGGATAATTCTAATGCACTGCTTTCCATTAAGCACCACTTTAACCATACAATTGCTCTTGGGAGTTCACGTCACTGCAGAACTTGGCGAAACCCTTTCACAGACTTATATTTCTGCCTGTACACGCCTCTTAGAAGTTATAGCCAATGTATATGGCGGCGAAGACTGGCAATACACAGTCCAGTATACATCTCAGTCTCTTGTTTCTATGGTTCCAGCGCTGGAGGCCGCTCATCTAGTAGGTTGGACGCATCTTGCTAATGATAATAGCTGACCATGAAATATAGTTCTTGCCCTTAGCAGCTCTTCTCAATCTATTGACAGTTTTGATCTACACTCTTCCCGATTTCGGCTTGTTTACACTATCTCAGTCACAGAATGCGCAAGACACCGACGCTCCTATACTTGTGCACCTCTGCACGATCATATTGGAATATCGCGAGATCGAGAAATATCCGTCGTATGAAACACTCATGATAGAAATTGTTAGAATCATGGGGGCGTTCTCCCTTGTAGTTGGCGATGAAGTCGTCGACAAGTAAGTCCTTTAAATGATCCATTACTCACTCTCATATCCATATGATAGGCTCGCTTACATCCCAAAAAACCCACAAGTTCTCTTGAGCTTGTTTAGCATTACTCAGTCGGGTTATTTTATTGCACATAACGCTCAGCTTTTGGTCTTGCTAGCTTCTCGTAAGTGTTTGAATAGCGAAAACGTCAATGGCTTCGCCCTTCTACTTGTGTCCAGACCGCAAGTTATGTCGACGTCTCCTCTCCATGCCGGACACAGACTTGCCAACAGAGCAAAGAAGAGCAGAACCCCAGAAGATACCCATAATTGAACGCTTATGTCTTTATCTCGTCGATACTGAAAGAAAGGATGTCGAGGTAAATCCGCATCCACCTAAACAGAATAATAATCATGTTGGCCTCTAGCACAAGGACACGAAAACATCGATACTCACATTCTTCTCATTGTTGTCTATCTCCGAACCAGATGTACATACGCAGTTGGTCGCATCGACAACTGTAATACCCTCGTTGGTTTTTCTAATATCACAGCTTACGACTGCTATCTGGGAAGATGATGAAGATCTGCTATCCGCATCGCCCGACGAAATAGCATTGTATGTGTATACCACTCAAGTCTTCTAGACATGTCTAAACAAGGAGCAGAGTAATAAATATCCTAAATCAAACAATCTTTTTGCTTCACTACATGGTCTTCGCACAGACGCCCTTTCTCAATATACGACAAAAAATTTATGCACCACATCATCGTCTTTTCAACGGTCTACTGCATATGTTCATTGTTACTTTCGGGAGACTATCGTATGGTGAAGCTCCAGAATGGATCAACCGGCAGGGTCGCATCGATCTTGTATCATCGACAGGTATCCATCGTTTTCGCAACACAATAACCAAATTAATACTCACTGCCCTCCAACAGAATTAGCGAGGGATATATTGGACCATGTCGTAGACGGACCAGAGGCTGATCTCACCTGGCAGGCATATCAAATAGATGGTGAGGAAGAGGATGATATGGATGAGAAAATGGAGGAAGATTTACTGGGTAAACGCATGTAGTACTGGTTGCTAATAATGTATATACAACTTGTCGTGTGAGAGAACCTGTTCACCCCCTGGTGCTTTTCAAGATCTTATCAACTGGAAGCTAGCAGCCCATAATATTGAGTCGTGGTATAACAGGCGGCAGGAAGCTAATTACCTGTCCGCATGTGTCTTTGGTCCACTGAACCTTTCTCTTCTCCTCCTGGTCCCTTTTGAGCCCGAAGGCCACCATAGATCTTACTGCGAGATCACACATTTCGGCTCGAAATCTGACGCTCAAGCGGTCGTTCAGTGCCTGTTATAGAACGTGTGACAAGGGCTATGACGCGAAATCGACGATAATACCTGAAAGGTGAAAGGTGGCCTGTCGGCCGACCCAGTATTGATGTCAATATTGGCTATGTCACCGAAGCTGTCTAACCAAAACTGCCAAAGGCATGCCCTCCAGTCCGAAATACGTGACGTACGCAGAAACAATCGTTCGGTGCACCAAACCTGATGGTTTTTCTGAACGACAAGCGGAGATAGTGGAGACAACGTGGAAAAGGTGAACGGATCTTGAGTTTTAGCCGTCACTACCAACGGAAACTGTTTAGACTTAGTGATACCAGAGGTTATGGTCTCGTGCGAGAAATCAGGTGGTTCAGAAATATTTCCGGGGAATAGCATTACCATAGCGGTTGGCGCAAAATACCTTGCTATATTAAGGTACGCGTTTCCAGAAGTTCGGTCCAGAGTAGTATCGTGTAGCAGGTGAACAGAAAGCCCAGAAAGAGGTTCGGTTTTCAAGCTGTTAAGTCGGCGTAGGAGGTTTAAATGAGAAGCGGTGCCAGGCTCGGCTGCCGTTGTCATCAACAGGGAGACCGGTCCTTGTTGGGTGTTAGACCTAGACAAATGCTTCCATGTTCATGTGATCCACGTAAAACTCACCCTCCCATCGTAAAACCCAAGTACGCAGCGTACCAAAATCTTGTAGTTCGTGCGTCCAGAGACAAGCGGTAATAGACGTGCGAGAAGCCACTCCCAAGGGGCGTATGATGAAAGGATCAAGGGACACAAAATCATGGTGAGCAGAAAACATTTTTGACAGTCGTTGTCGGGTCGATACACCATCAAACGCTGAAGAGTTGTTCCAGTTATCTGCGGCTTGCATATTGCGTTAGTTTGAGCCATTGCAACTAGTTAGCAGTCCATCGATACCAGAGTCCTCACCACTACCGATTCTTGCATGTGCGTAGAGATCTACAGAGAAAACTACGATGCTCAAGAAGCAGTAGGTTCCCAACATCCATTTCAAGCACAACTTGGACCAAGGGCGTGAGTGCAAGTGACGATTATGGGTTGGAAGCACCGGACCAGGGAAGATAATGCGATTCATCAAGTAGGAAAGGTCTAAAAAAGATCGGCCATGAGAATGAGAAACAGAAAGGTGCCCATTGTTCTCGTCAGAAAGATGAGGGGCAGCTAGCCTAAGACGCTTTACAGAATGCGTTGTTGAAAGGTAAAAGCTTCCTGCAGTGGATTCAGAGCTGGCTTGAACGTCCATGAATGGACTACTATAGTAGCAGCTAGGGAGCCTAGAGAGGTACAGCGCGATCACGTTATCTCGCTACGCGCATTCATTACCTCGGTGGCGTGTATTTACCAAGAATCTCAACCTCTTTTGTGCTGACCGTCTTCTTAGCTTCAGTATAATCCGCTCACAGTACTGCAAACCACCTGTTTATGTTCTACAAGTAATTGTCTTCAAGATTCTGGTGGTTGCTTAAACTCACATCAAAGACTGACTCCATACTCAGCTTTCTCCGGAATACGCCCGAGAAACATTCGTAGCCTGTCCCAATGCTAATGTTCTACACACTGATCTCGGTACTCAACTGTTTCCCAGGCTTTTGCCCATCGGTCTTAGTCCCTAGTGGATTTCGCAATGCTTATGCTCTAACTGCTCCAAAGATTCTGGCTGAGTTAAGGAACCTGATGACTGCGAAATAAACGAAGGCTGTCACGATTGTAGTCCTTATCCCGCCACTGGATCGAAGCCTTGGGGTTGCAATTGACCTTTATAGGTCGGACCGTGCCTCGTTAGTGCCTTAGCTGAAATTGACGCGCTATACCTTTCGCTCAATCTCGCAGCTGACGCTTTTATCAATCTCGGACGGGCAACACCCCTTTTTGCAGACTTACTAGATTGAAAGGTATGTGCAGCTTGACAATCATCTGAAGCGTTGGCCGTGGATATACAGCGCATCATCAACAAAAAGGGTCCGTATTTTCCACGAAGTTAAATTCTTCTACTCCCAGATCCTATTACAACAGGAGAGTAAGACCATGTTTTTCCGGCTCCAGCCCGTTTACCTTGATGTATCTATAGCTTGGACTCTACGAAGGAATTGAGGTTAGCACGATTTTCTGCATATACATGCGATTGCGAGTTGCGAGGAAGCTCACTAACAAACAACATTCCAAGCCCCATGCAAGTTTACTCAAGATGAGATCAGGTAAAAAACAGGGTCATTTTATAGGTGCACAGCATCAACTCTGAAAATGATGGTCCTCATGTCAAATGACTCGAATTTAATCCGAAACCGCCTCAGGTATAAACGCTGTGCTCTGAACACGTGTTTCCAGTGCAGATCAGGACGGAAAGCATTGCATACAGGCTAGAGCGCTTCAAACATGACGTGTTATAATGGAAGTCCCAGCACATATAAAGGTTGGTTGATGAGTTGACGGAATCAGACGCCATCCAAGTAAGGATCCAACAATGCCAACTGATAACATCGACATAATGAACAAAGTTTTTGAGGTTCCTGTGATGAAAAGCCCAAGGTGAAAGTACTGATTGTTTCCAAGTCCGTTTTACTGACGCGGCTATGATAGTCATGATGTCCTTTTTCAGATACGAGAAGCGGCATCAGCGCCTTCTTCACTGGCACATTTCCTTGCCGACCCCGCGACAACTGAGCGCTTGAGACAGAAGGCGGAGTCAAACAATGGGTTAAAGGGCTCCCGTAGAGCCCTTTCCATTACGAAAATGGCACTAGTTGAAGAGGAGCGTCAAATTAGTCGTCTCAAAGCGCTTTTGGCGGGGGCAGCCGACCATCTGGAACACGAGATGCGACGAGCAGACGAAGGAGAGCTACGCGCTTACTATGCAGAATTGCATGAGAGAGAGACAAACGCCAGATTAGTTGCGGCAGAAGCAGGCAATACTCAAGCGGAAGCCGAACAGCTACACGCCTTAGCACAGTGCCAAAAGTACCAGATAGAGTTGCAAGGTGTAGAGAGGGAGCTGCAACGAGCAAAAGCGGATTTACGGAGAGCTGAAAGGTTAAAAGATGAGTTTGAAGAAGCAAGGGTGCAAGTAGAAGAGATGAATGGGCGGCTTCAAAAGCAGTTGATGAAGTACCGAATACGCGAAGAGAGGATGATTGAGGGGCATAAGGTTGAGGTTGTGAATAGTTTTGACGAGGGCTGGGAAGAAGGCAACAAGGAGGGGTTTGAAGCTGGAAGAAAGATAGGTTACGAGGCTGGTAGGAATGAAGAGCGCAAGAAGATTGACCGAGTGCTCGGGCATGAAAGAGAAACGACAGTAAGTTATTTTTTGTTTCCCTTTCCTTTCCTTTCCTTTGAATGATATATATCTATATACTTTAAGCAGGGCGCCAGGGTTCATAAATGGGTAATAGAAACGTCAGAGACTTATTAAAGGGGGGGATCAATATGGCGGAGACTGTATATTTGATTTGAATCACTTGTATAACCAAAAACTTTGCTTCATCTTCCTACAACACCATGAGCTCCATCCCGCCAACCCCTCCCTCGCCAGGTTTGGCGCGTCGTAAGGCTCCAAGGCCAAAACCGCGCCTTCCCTTATCAGCATTTAGCCCACCAAATTCTGGAACAGGCGATTCCTTCCCTCTTCCACCCAGCCCAACTACAACACATCCGGCCTCCATAATCGATGCAAATGTCATCGTCGAGAATGGAGACCTCAATCTATCCCTGTGGAAAGCAGAGGCAGGCCAGATATATGGTAACCGAGTCGTCGGCGTTGTCTTGTCACTGCCTGGCGTAGACTTGGAGACAGTTGCCGAACGGTACTTAATCTCAACCCCTCATTCCGTTTAAATCTAGCTAAACAGCCCCACAAATGGTAGATTGGCGTCGATTGAGTTTACTCCCCCAATCGTCGCGCTTGCTCTCCCATTTAAATTGGAAGATCAAAACCAATCCTTTCCGTCTTATCTCTCAAAAGTCCCCACAGTTCTGTCTACAGTCCTCAACAATTCTACCCCAGAAGGAGTTACTAGCCTGCGTTGGGCCCTTGAGCGTGGTCGGCCAGTTGATGTTGACATCCAGGCTGCCATATCCGATGCTGTCCTGGAATCGTTAGAGGACATCATCGGAAAGGCCACTAGCAATCTGGCCAAAATTCCGCCCATCATCCTTTGTGCGTCTTCTTCAACATTCCCTTGTATTATCTGTGATGACTTGCTTTCATCTAGCCAACATCCTTCCCCCTCCCCATGACCTTGAACTACCTATCGTCAGATTGATAAATCATCCGACATATCTGGCGTTCCAATCCCAGGTTGCTACACTATCACTCTTCCCTGATGTACATGTCAAATTATTACCCCCTTCTTGGGATGCGCCCACACCACCCACGCCATCCCTAGAGGTCGGCGAAATCACGGATAATCAACAGAAAAAGGAGTGGAAACGTAGGATCAAGATGTATCGTGAGTTGTCCCTGTCTATGTTGTTTCAATCAGTTTCACTATAAGCTTTTTGTAGTGGGGCCAGTCTTTGAAGCATTTGGGTATCAGCGAATAATTTTCGGGTCTTCGCGCTGCTCCAGCTCCACAGGATCGTCCATCGCTAGCGACTGGTATGAACTTGCAAGGGAATCCTTAGCTGAACTCGGCCTTGAACAGGAAATGATCAACGCCGTGTTTTTCGACAATGCGAAAAGAGTTTATGGATCCGAGTAGGGATGACTTCTGAAGCTTAATATCATTATGTGCATGTACAAGATACATAAACGTCGTAAGTGTCGCTGAGGAGATGACTGCCACTAGCGGCCGTCCATAGTGCTTAATAAAAATGAAATCAGTTTTTGATGCCTTTGAGGTGATCCCATTGAATAACCGCATTAGTAACAAATACGGGTCTCTTGTTGTACGCCAGGTGCTTTGTGGCCCTTGTCTCTGTACAACGCGTCCCTTTTGCCGTATGTTTGTTCACTAATCTTCTTGGTAAGTCTACTGTCATAGTACCATCTCTTTTTCTCGTCGTCAGTGAGTGAACCCCAGTGCCCAAAACCACTTAGATGGGAACGCGTCCAAGAATCCATATAACTGCCGGAGAGCTTGGAAGAGGGCGACAAGATGACTCCTCGTATGTTCTTACAACAAGTAATCTGACCGTTTCATCGATTATTCTGGTAATAGGAGCAGTCGAGAATCTTCACCTCGGCAAGTAAGCATCAGCCTTTGAGAACCATCTCTCGTCCTTGAACTCAAGCTAACGCGGACAAGGAACGATCTTTTTCTCCTGTCTCCGACGATGGTGATATTGTTGTGGTGCCCGTCACCAATGAAGAGTCTTCTGAGCCACAACCTGAGCGACCACTTCTTCGACAACCGGTAGCATTCGCTACGCCTTCACCATCTAACCTGAAAACATACCAGGCAACTCTACCCTCTACTACAGCATCGAGCACTTTTCTTCCTGGACAAGCAGTTGCCCCCCCTCGCAAGAGGAAAACTAATAAAACAGCCACGGCATCGAAGAGAAGGAAGCCAAATGATTATGCGGGGCAGACTTCACGCTTCCGACTGAAGATGCCTTCCACCACCGTTGACCTACCAGATTCGAGGTCAGTTATGAGCTCATCTATAGCTATGGCTGGTTCAGCTTCGACACTATCTCACAATGGGAATGGTGGAGGAGCCTCCTTTCAGCCTGCTAATCCCACAATTGCTGCTGGAGCTGTAACAGGACTCAGCAAGGAAGTTCGTATGCCAGAAAAGAAATCAACGCCGTCCACTAGGAGACCAGAAACGCTCACGACCCAATGGAAGGTCGGGGACAAGCTAGATGAGGCATCTGGGGTGGCATCTACCTCTACCACTGCAACAAACAGATCTACCCCGGTGAACACCACATGGGTAGCTACTAATTCGAACCAGCCAAGTTCTATACCCTTCGGGATTCCTCCACCAGCTTTTGGAAAGCCTGGCATGCCCCAGAGTAATCATGGCTTTCACCATCGCAGGGACCCTAGCTTCCATGATCTCGAGGGGGCCTACCCTGTGGCCCCATCTGCACCGCGAGGCTACCCTCCCGCCACTACTCCTGATTCCTACAAGACAACGGACCCCCCTGTGCCCACAGATATTACCCGACCTGCGGCGCCTTCCTATGTAGCTCAAAGGAGTCCTGGAGGACGGGCATCGTCTGGTACGTCCATGCCGCAGTTGTACTATTGCTCTGCCGCAAATATTTTTAGAATCCCGGCACCAACAAAAACTACCTCTTGTTATGCTCACCCTTCTGATCCAGGATATTAGGAGTGGTGTGACGGATCATCAACTTGCGGAGGTAAAACTTCCTATGAAACCAGCTAGTAACCCAAATGAAGGCTTCTGGGTGGATGCAAAGTTGTTGGTAAGCACGTTCATCCTCGCATCTTCGATATGGGTATAACCTACATCTCCCCTCGGTACTTTAGGGCCAACAGCTGCAATCAAGTGCCTCACGAGTCGATGGTAACTTGAATACACACCATATAACATCGAAAATATCTCAAAAATACCCATTAGGGCCAGCCAAGGTGTATACTTTGCGTGGAAAATATCGTCAATTTTTCTTACGCGTCACCGCCGAGGGTCTAGACGAGTTCATATCCACTGACCTTGCTATAAAACCGGACCGAATCCTGGACGTCGTCGTGGAAGAGGTCTGTTATTTGACAACTTATTAGCTCTCTTAATGTATCGTTTTTATGGTATGTATAGCTTCCACCTCCAGGACAGCTACCGCTACCTCCGCGAATCCCTCAGGGCCTTGTGGCGAGTCCAAGGGCCGAATCATCATCACGATCACCCTCACCAGAGCGGGAGTCCTATCAAGAACGTCCTTTGAAGCCATACGCTAATCATAGCTTGGCGCTATATCGTCAGCCCTCATTATATTCGAGGAAACACGACCAAAGCCGGACGTCAGGACAGTTGGAAGGCTTTCGTCGGCCCCCAGAGGGTGGTCGACGGAATCACAGCGCATCGTCCTCCAATTCTTCCACGTCTAGTACAGGCGATCGGAGATCGATAAAGGTCACTCATAAATGGCATAATAGAGGGAATAATTGGTCAAGGTCACCCTCTGTGCACGAGTCAATATCGCCTGGGCCAACTAGGACGGCATCAACGTCTGCGCACTCGATAGTTGGCGAATCTAGATTCGACGCTTCTTCGAATTCCCAGGGGACTTCAGAAGAAGTACATAGACTTGTTTCGGAGGCTGTTTGCCAGATCATCCGAGAGGACCCTGAATGGACAGATTTTCTCAAAGCGAGAGCGGCGCTGGAGCCTCATCGGGTCTTGGATGTCATTGTGCAGTACCGGTTTTTCAAGCGCATCTTTGATCAGTGGTCTGGTAAACGGGCGCCTCTGAAGTCTCAAGATGTCACGACTGAACATGTAAGTGCAACTTGGCGCCATGCTTATGCAAGTGGATTCATTTTTCTTTCGACTGTTGTAGAGTCACATCACTCGTGCGCTGAAGATTGACGATCCTCAATTTGCATCCAACTGTATGGAAACGTTGGCACTTTTGGAGTTATATGGTCCCAATGGTCGGCGTAGGGAAGATGCTCGGGTAGTTGAGTTGGTGAACGATACGGGCAGACCAGCGCATGACGCTAAACCCATTGAGTCGCTGTTGCACCTGATGCAGGAAGTTGACAAGCGGTGGAAGGAAGACCACACAATTTCTGACGGGTCAATGTCTTCTGGAAATGGGGTATAATCACAAAATGGTGCATTCGGTACTGCACATAGCATATGCATACGATTGATCTTGTATACTTACTTACTATTAAATGGGGTAATGATAAAATTCAAGCGGAGACCCAATTTATAGAAAGGACGCGTAGAAACGCGTCTCTGCAAATACTTTTAGAATCCTCCTCTTTCATGTCCTCTAGCATCGAACTCATCAACCCCAAAGCGGAGAGCGTCCGTAGAGCGGCGGCTCTTCAAGTAAGATCTTCTCGTAGCCTCTTGATAATCTTACACAATCCGCGTGGCTAGGTCAATACCAATGGAGCGATGGGTCTTGCGGGTGTGGTCAAGGGCAACCTAGGTAAGCAACAGACGTACATATTGTCACTAGATGAACTCATGTACACTCATTCACTAATTTAGGGCCAAGAGGAACTCTCAAAATGCTCGTAGATGGCGCAGGGCAGATCAAAATGACAAAGGACGGAAAGGTCTTGCTATCGGAAATGCAGATCCAGAATCCCACCGCGGCAATGATTGCTCGTACAGCCGTGGCCCAAGATGAACAAGTCGGCGATGGCACGACCTCGGTCGTCCTCTTGGTTGGAGAGCTCCTCAAGCAAGCTGATCGATACATTTCTGAGGGTGTCCATCCTACCGTGATTGGCGAGGGTTTCGATCTAGCGAAAAAAGAAGCATTGGCGGTGAGTTCTATTGAAAAAATTGGCTATGTTTTCCGGGTGACATATAATTCATACCTGTCAGTTCCTAGATAGTTTTAGACAGCCCAGCAAACTTGACAGGGCTACATTGATTAACGTTGCAAATACGTCCCTTTCAACAAAAGTGAATGCCTCTATGGCAAAACAACTCGCGGCTGATGTCGTCGATGCTGTCACAGCCATAAGACCGCCACCCGTATCGAAGGGTACTTTACTCTACTTTTATTTCTCTCTCGTAATACTGAATATGTCTGCTGTAGATTCACAGGACCAGTGGCAGGATCCGATCGATTTACACATGGTAGAAATTATGAAAATGCAACACCGGACCGCATCGGAGACACAACTCGTTCGTGGGCTTGTTCTGGACCATGGAGCAAGGCATCCCGATATGCCTAGGCGTCTAGAAAATGCTTTCATATTGACGCTCAATGTAAGCTTAGAGTATGAGAAGACGTTAGTCGAACATGTATATGGTCAGTGTCGTACATTACTCATTACTTCAAATTTTTTCAGTGAGGTGAACTCGAGTTTTTTCTACTCCACGACCGAGCAGCGAGAAAAGCTTGTTGAATCTGAACGGAAGTTCACGGATGCCAAGGTTAAAAAAATAGTCGAGCTCAAGAATTTGGTATGCGATCAGGCCGTTGACGCGAAAGAGAAGAAGAAGACTTTTGTTGTGATCAACCAAAAAGGAATTGATCCGCTAAGCCTTGACATCCTGGCCAAGAACGGTATACTGGCTCTTCGGCGCGCGAAAAGGAGGAATATGGAACGGCAAGTTATTTCCAACTTATATTTCAGCTTTCTAAATGGGAATGTCAAGGCTTCAGCTCGTTTGTGGTGGGATCGCACAAAATTCTGTGGAAGAATTGACACCATCCGTATTGGGCTGGGCTGGACTTGTTTACGAGCATACGCTTGGAGAAGAAAAGTTTACTTTTGTCGAAGAGGTTAAGGCACCTAAATCTGTGACGTTGTTGATCAAAGGCCCGAATTCGCACACGATACAACAAATACAGGATGCTTTGCGTGATGGACTTCGAGCGGTCAAGAACGCTATCGAGGACCAGGCGCTTATTCCTGGTGCAGGGGCGTTCGAGGTCGCATGTTCCGCTCATTTGAGCGGGGATGTCAAGAAGAATGCCAAAGGGCGTGTTAAGATGGGAGTTCAGGCGTTTGCTGACGCTTTGTTGATTATCCCAAAGACGTTGGCGCAAAATGGTGGGTTCGACGTACAGGATGTTGTTGTGGCACTGCAGGTTAACTTTCCCCCTCTATTTCGTTTGTTGGCTGGGTCTTTCTGATCTTTTTTTTTTTTTATAATTTTTTTGAAGGATGAGCAGGCAGATGGAAATGTGGTTGGGGTTGACCTAGAATCTGGTGAACCATTCGATCCGACTGTGGAGGGAATCTGGGACAACTACAGGGTCAAGAGGCAAATGCTGCACTCGTGGTAAGTAGGCTCATTGTGGGTGTTTTTTTTTGTTGGGACTGATGGGATGCTGTTATAGCTCTGTGATCGCAGTTAATCTACTGTCGACTGACGAGATACTGAGGGCGGGTCGTTCGTCGCTAAAGCCGGATGGAGCACAGTAGAGAGAAAAGGTGTATTGTAGTGATTACATGAATAATTTGGTTATGTTAGTGTTATGTTAGGAATCTGAGTCGGAAGAGCAAGAGTCCCAGCCAGCTCTGACAAAGCTGGGTGGATCGTGAAGTGGAAATGCGAGAGGGTAAGAAGGTGTATGAATAAAAGTTGGAGCAGACTTTGGGTAGCTGTGTCGCAAAGGGCTGGTGGATGGGTCGACCATTGCCGAGTTTGATGATGACCATCTTCGTTTGGCAAATGCAAAGGGAGAGGGTTTGAATGTGAGTGCGCCGCAAGGTAATGACGTTATCATCGGTGCATCCGTGTCCACAATGATCGTCGTCGTCGTCGCCGGTGGTGACAACACATCCTCTGGTGTCAGTATAGCGTTGTCATCGTCTTCCGTCGCTGACGATGACGAGTCCAGACCCGTTCCACCGCCACTACCACACATCGCCCGTCGGCGCGCATAATTTAAAGGCGTTGGATTCGAAATTAGTCCACCTCCATAGTTCCTAAGTGCTCGAATGCTGTTGCTGCCGATGTGTTCAACGCCTTCCATCCTTTCGCCGCTTCGCTTTCGTCGCGGAGAGCTCCACGTCGTCGTCACCTTCACCTCCACCACCTCCACCTCCATCTCTTCTTCTCCATTCTGCGACCTCCTCTCAAATCGTCCATGAGGATTCCGCGGCTGCGGTTTCGACCTGTCTTCCTCATCTCGTCGTGGCCGCTCAACAGATACGAGACGGTTTAACCTAGGTCGTCCGCGCTTGCGCTTCTCTTGAGTCACTGAAGCTATTGCCTTTCTGCTCATGTCCTTGGCAGTTTCCATTTTTCGCTTCTTCCTCCGTCGCTCTTCCACCTCCTCATCCCGCTCGTGCCTCTTGGATTTCGTAAAAGACCCTGATGCCGTCAACGCAGCCGCTGTCAGCTTTTTGTCCAGCACAGATAACGCTTTCTGCGACATCCTGTTCGACACTGATTCAGCTGGCGCAGTCTCCTCATGTGGTGTCGGCAGAAATCCAGATCCTTGAATGGGTATTCGACAAGGCCACGGTCGCCCATAGATGGCCACATGACGCATACACCTTTGGAACAATAGATGTTAGTAACAAGTACAACATTATTTAGAAATAAGCATACCGAGGGCACTCTTGCTTGCTCTTCTTTTTCTTTTTCGGTGAACCTTCCACGCCAAGGCCCCATACGATCTGTGAATCAACAGATATAACAGGCAAGATATTTGAGCATGTAACGCATAGTGGCAGCGGTTTGCCGTCTGGACCACGCGGTACGGCAGCTTTTACTGCTGGTTCCTTTGCGTCTCCAACATTTCCCACAGAAGCGCGGGTGCGCAAAGTTCGCGGCTCCGTCTCTTCCTTCTTAACCCTGATGTCGTCTCGTCTCGCAGTTCCCGCTCGGCTCGTGGACGCCGATCTCGACGTCATACTGACGCTCGCTTTCTCCTTCCCTTTGCTCTGCTTTTGCTTCAAGAGGTCAAGTCCAGATGTAGATCTCGTTACTCGCTTTGTTGGGGTTGAGGTCCCGGGAGCAGCTGAAGTACCTACGGATGATGGCGGTGCAACAGTTTGGGTAGATGCTGCACCTTCGCCCGCGCCTGCCCGGCGTGTCGAGCGGGAAGATAGACTACGTCGAGATACTGACGAGAAACCTTCTGTGGAGGAGAGCGTACTGGTTGAGCGAGAAGAAGAAGCTAATCCATCGGAGGTAAGAGCAATTAGAGCGGGCGATGACGAGGTCGCGTGAGCAGACTCAGATGGCGTCCCTAACGAAGTGAGATCAGATGGGGTATCCGTCTCTGCAATTAGTTCAATTTGTCCGTCTACTGGAATGTCGTGCACATTCGCAAGGGGAAGAGCATTGTCATCGTCTTCTTCGTCACTCGAGTCGCTATCTACCTCCTTTTTCGTGATGATCGCGTAAACTCCGCGACGCGTCCGGCGTTCATTCACGTTGGCATACGCTAGCTGAGTGGTGCCTTCTTTTTCTGTATTGTTGGAGGCCGTGTCGGAGTCAGAATCAGAGTCAGAATCAGAAGGTGATTGTATGTCGTTGTCTTCGTTTACAGGCGCGTAACCACCCTGACCCCTTTTTTCGCACGTCTCACACAAGCAGTGTCGGTTTCTACGACCAACTAGAAACCGACCCCAGGCTTAAAGCGATGAAGCTGGTGCGAGGGAAAACGGGACTCACAATAGCCATCACCATAATGTGCTGTAATTTCCTCACCAACTGCTATGTGCCTGAGAGTCCTAAATGTTATATACCTTCCTTCCCGAAAAAGCTCGCAGTTGTTGCGGCAGTCATGCTGTCATGAGGACAAGCTCAGGAATGCGGGATAAAATCGAAGACTCGGCGAAGCACATGAACTCACGTTTACAAATCGGGCAGGCCCTAGGAACAAGTGATTCTTTTTCATCTGCTTTGAGTGGATGACACTGAAGTCACGTCGCACATCAGAACTCCTGAGATCCGTTCTCTTGAGTTCTCTGTCCTCCTCATCCGTAAGGTTGGCCATGGAGCCCTTGAGTTCAGTTATGACGGTGTTTGGGGTGAGATTCCGGGTTGCAAGAATACACAATTCTGATTTGCCAGTACGATGGGAGTATCTGGAAGTGTGGGCTATCTCGATAAAACCGTGTGAGTTGTAAAGTTCCAGGTATCGTGAGGCGTGGCTGCCGAAGACGAGGAAAGAGAGGGGGTCAAGTCAGAAAAGAAAGTAAAAGGTTAGGTTTTGAAGGTGAGAACACACGTGGCAAAGGCATTGATCTGTTTTTGGGTATATGACTTGAGGTAGTAGCGAATTGGGGGGAGGCTATAAGGAAGACGCGCTTAGTGGGTGAGTGGAGTGCCATGATGCGAAACGCACGCGAGTAGCTCATCAACAGCCTGACGAATTGCGTGTTGTAATGGCCCCTTGTGAGCGACGAGCTGTATATGTAAGAAAGGAAAAGAAGCCACAAGTTAGCGCGAGGTCATATCATGATAGCATGTTGGGTTGATGGACGAGAGGGTGTGAGACATACGCGTCGAACGATTGTCATTAGAGTTAGAGCGTCGGTCTTTGGTAAACGTCGCGTCGGATCCATCTTGTGAACGAGGAGTGGCACGGAGCCGGTTCCTAATTTTTCGACGAGAAGATGGCTCAAGAAGTCGTCGTCCCTTGAAAGGTCCCTCATGTTCATGATCTTGGTTGGCCTCCAAGTGATACCTCTAGAAGAGGCGGTAATGGTGGGGTCAACTGGTGGTGGCATTGTGGGCCGACCGACTTTGAGGTTAACGGGAAAGAGGGGGGTATGGGTGGCAGCTTGAGGATGGTGATGGTAGGAGAGCAAGGGAAGGACTGGCAGTAATCCGCTTTGTCCTTGTCACACAAAGCGAAAAATAAGTGACGCGCACAGCTTAGGTAACATTCCAGTGACCCTGTCTCATGCAGAAAGAAAACCCAACTGTGAAACCCGTTCATCACGCAACAACGTACAGCCATACTCCAAATATATATTCATATTCATACTCCTATTATACTGCTTCAAAGTCCACCACGTAGACGGAGCACTGTCATGTAAATATTAGCACCCGGGGCATCGTGAGGGAGATTTTACTACTACTAACCCAAGTGCAGCGTGCTCTCCTTCTGGATATTGTAGTCCGAGAGCGTCCTGCCATCCTCCAACTGCTTGCCAGCAAATATCAACCGCTGCTGGTCAGGAGGGATACCTTCCTTGTCTTGAATCTTTGTCTTGACATTATCTATTGTATCCGAAGACTCCACTTCGAGAGTGATCGTCTTGCCTGTAAGTGTCTTGACAAAAATTTGCATGCCACCACGTAACCGAAGGACTGAAGTTTAAAAAAAAAAATCAAAATGGTCAGCGAAGCGAAAAAGGTAGGCCAGATCAAACAAAGACAAACCAAGATGAAGAGTAGACTCCTTCTGGATATTATAATCTGAAAGCGTGCGGCCATCCTCGAGTTGCTTGCCGGCAAAAATCAACCGCTGCTGATCAGGAGGGATACCCTCCTTGTCCTGGATCTTTGCCTTGACATTGTCAATCGTGTCCGAAGACTCGACCTCAAGCGTGATCGTCTTGCCCGTTAATGTCTTGACGAAAATTTGCATGCCGCCACGAAGACGAAGAACGAGATGGAGCGTAGACTCTTTCTGAATATTATAATCGGAAAGTGTACGGCCGTCCTCTAGCTGCTTGCCAGCAAAGATAAGACGCTGCTGGTCAGGCGGAATGCCCTCCTTGTCCTGTATCTTTGTTTTCACGTTATCGATAGTATCAGACGATTCAACTTCCAAAGTGATGGTCTTTCCCGTCAACGTCTTGACAAATATCTGCATACCACCACGAAGACGAAGGACTATAGTTCACAAATTAGAATACAAGCGAGACTAAAAAGCTAAAATTGATCCGTACCGAGATGAAGGGTTGACTCTTTCTGGATGTTATAATCAGAAAGCGTGCGACCGTCCTCGAGCTGCTTTCCGGCAAAAATCAGGCGCTGTTGGTCAGGAGGGATGCCCTCCTTGTCTTGAATTTTGGCCTTGACGTTGTCAATAGTGTCAGAAGACTCGACCTCCAATGTGATAGTCTTTCCGGTCAAAGTCTTGACAAATATCTGCATACCGCCACGGAGACGAAGCACCAGATGAAGGGTAGACTCTTTCTGAATATTGTAATCCGAAAGAGTGCGGCCGTCTTCGAGTTGCTTTCCAGCAAAGATCAAGCGTTGTTGATCGGGCGGAATGCTGATGGAAGAGATGATTCAGTAACTGTACAATTGACAATGGCGGGGAGAACAACTCACCCTTCTTTGTCCTGAATCTTGGCTTTGACGTTGTCTATGGTATCAGAGGACTCCACCTCGAGGGTGATAGTCTTTCCAGTCAAGGTCTTTACAAAGATTTGCATATTGTGTTGAACGGTTACTTGCGGTACGAGATGAAATGTGTGGAGAAAGAGAGAGAGAGAGAGAGACGGAAGGATGTTCAACCCTTATCAACTAATGCTTGGTCAGCTTTATGGAGCTGAGTCAAACTTGATCCTGACATATCGCATTGCCTCAGTGCAGTGCAAAATTAAAATTGGAGTCATGGTACGTCTGCCGAAGATAAAGGTACTTGAAGAAAACTGTGCTCTGAGCAGCTCATATGCACCCCGGTGATGGACATGACCTGTAACCAGATAAAGCTCAGCTCCGAGGACCATGTACTGCGACCAAACTCCGATAGTCATGGGACCAGTGGCAGTGAATGGTAAGACTTGTGCTCTCCCTCCCTCACTGAACAGAGGCCGCTGAAGTGAACAGTAGGATGTCGAACGTTCCATGCGACAGAACTTCGAAATCCCTTTTGGCGTGGAAGGAGACCTCTCAAACGCCATTCCCCCACCCCCTCTATAATACCAAACGGGGTCAGAGAGCATTGGGCGCTGCCACGCCTCGTGCGAGATTGTCCTAAGCCACAGGGAGCAATTCACTCGTAAACTGTTCGCTTCCCAGAAGCCGGCTTCGTACCCATACCCAATGGCAGACATGACATGTGTGGGTAGTATTTGTAGTTGATTGTTTCGAAGATGAATTCCAAACAAATGGCATCATTGAACATTGTAAATAAGAATAATAAAAAATGGAAAAACAGAGTACAACTCGTAAACAAAAGTCCGCGGAATATTTATGTCGTCGTAGTTCATAAAACCCAGGTTACTTATTGAGAACCCTGAGGTCAAAGTTAAAAAAGGGACAGGCAAAACAAAACAAAAAAAAGGAAGAAAAAAAGGGAGGGTGTGGGCAAAGGGTCCTCACGTCGTCTGCACATGTCCATTATGCAGATCACCAAAATATACTGATCATCCTCCGTTATCAGGGTCTCCATGTCTCCCTGCAACCCTACTTTTCAATGGTTTATTCTCCAACATACTCCTCGGACTCGACAGTGGATTAGCGGTTAAACGCCAATGTCGCCACAACTTTACCGCCGGCAACAGCGGGAGAAGCAGCTACGCTTGGCTGCTCACCTCGCGCGCGCGGATCCTCCTGAACACCTGGAATCTCCCCATTTCGAGCAAGATGATGCCAAAATAAGTGGTCCCCAGGTGAAAGCCTGCGAGGTTGAATCGGCTGTTCCTTTTGTTCCGCGGGGCTATCAAAGCCAAACGAAGAATGAACGAGCAGCGGGGGACTGGAGCTGTTGTGTGCAGGAGACACAGAACGACGCGTAGAGGTGTATGCATCATGAGAAGACAAAGGAGACCGAGAAATGGAGCCTGGAGGGAGTAGATACGCGCTGGCGTTGGAAGACGTATACTCATGTGGAAAAGGGAAAGAGTCTCCGCGTGAAGAGATGAGCGATGGATCCGCGAATTCCAACGGCGGTGTAGGCAGGTAATCCGACAAGCGTTCCGGCGATGAAGACCGCGAGCGAGGCGCGCTTTGTTGCGTATGGTAAGAAGAACCGTACGAGCTAGCATAGCTCGTTGGCAATGGAGAATACACAACCTGGCGTATATGGGGTTCTGGTGCCGCAACTATTGGTATAGGGTCATAAGGGATGACCCCAGGTTCCTCTGCGACATAATGTCGCTCGGTCGCAACGATTTCACTGGAGTGAAATACAAAGCGATGACCATTGGTTGCTCTATTTGTCGTCGTTATAGAAGAAGTGCATCTTGCACACTGATCACGACGATTCAAGACAGTTAGCATCATGCATCACGTAGAAGTGATCGGATATACATACAGGAATGACAATCATGTATCCAATTGTTGAGCCGCATCCATGGCAGCATAGCGTCTGCGTCAAACATTCGCATGTTCGGGGTGGTAGGTGTGAAGAAGGTGGGCGGCATGAACTTCGGGGGCGTAGTGCATCGGGATTGGAAGTGTAGGCGGAACAGTTTATGGGTAGCGCATCAGAGGAATATAAGGAGACATTTGGACGTAGAAGGAGAACTGCCTAAATGTTTTTTGATTAGCCTCTACCAAGAGATATAAAGAGTGTGATAGAACCTTCATGCCGCGGTTTGTAAGAAAAGTGTTGCATGACCTGCAGTCTAGAATCCAAACTTTATGAGCGATAGGCGGGGGTTGAGGAGGCGAGGGGTATGGGTTTGAAGGAAAGAGATGAAGCTGAGCATTTTGCCTGTGAGCGAGATAGCCGAGCATGGGTGAAGAGGAAGATTGAGAGCTGAGAGAGATATCGTCGTAAAGAACGTGAACCAAGGGTGGATCGCGGTGGAGTTCAGAGTATGTCCTCGGGTTGGCCGCAGGAGCAGGCATGGCGTAGATGGAATGATGGACGAGAGAAGGAAAAAAAAAAAAGAAAAGAAATTATATTAAATTATATATATTATACCCGTAGAGGAGGAAGGGGCAAAGGGGCTCTTACCAGGCGGACCTGTTCTCCCGATCACCGATCACGTAATCATATCTCTCCATGCAACAAACACACAACCTCGCAAATCTAACCCAGTCTCATCACGCTATCGCTGCAAAGAAAAAAGCAAAAAAGGAACAGGTAAAACAAGTTTTGTTCGATGAAGATGCTCGCAGGTTTTTTTTTCTTCTCCATCTCAAATCGCCTTGCTCTCATATATTTTACATCCTAAACAGAGAATTTCTCACAGGTTTTCATAAACGAAAACTAGCAAAGGCTGATGCTGCTAGAAAAAAAGCCGTGGAACGAGAGAAGCTGGAAAGACAGGAGGCGCGCCGTGAGGTTCATCGGCTTCTTCTGCCATGTCAATGCGCCAATTCGATCTGACACTTTCCCTACTCAGCAACGGCGTATGCTTCGGGAACGAGCACTTGAGAATGCTACACAAGTGGAATCAGCATACCATGCTATGTTTAGTCGGTAAAACTCTCTCCCGCTTACAAACCATTCCTAACCCTTCATCAATATTAATACAGGCATAGCTGACAACGGTGATTCAGAAAGTGAATGGTCTGGCATCTCGTCACCAGACAAAGGCAAACAAAAGGAGCAAGAGTACGAGGATGAGGATATCACGGCAACAGTTACAGTCGTTGAGGACTTTGATCCTGATACGTTCATTCATGGCCCACCTATCACAGCACAGGCAGCAGCACCCACAAACGTTCAGCAGACACTGCCGTCCAAATCACGCGACCACACGACACCAAAGAAAGTAAGGCCAAAGAAGATACGGTACCAGACGAAAGAAGATAGAAAATCAGAGCGCACCAAACAACGGGCGAGGAGGACAGAGAAGGCCGAATTAGCAGGAGGTAAAGCTTCCAGGAAGAAGGGTGTATCTAAACGAAAACGGAAATAGGCAGTGGTAGGGGATCGTCGTGGACGCGATTTACATACCTGACAGACCGTTTCAACCGAAGAAGTCTTTATGGAGCCTTTTCCCAGATCATCCCTGGATTGAGATGGTTATGTATAGGTAAAAGAATTTTTTATAAAGGCATTCGATTGGGGAAATCAACCAAGATGGAAAGCGATTGGCAGAAAGTTGAACGCAGTCTGATGGCGGACCGTCTGCACAATCCCGGGGTTCATTCCGAAGTCAGGTCTCTTGCAGGACTGACCCGTTGGGGCATGTGGCGTTAACCCATGATAAGTCCTTGGAGAGAAGGTATTTCACAGGCCTGGCTGAAGAGAACACACATGATTGATACGCTCTTGACATGGTCACCAATACTTCTGTTTCCATAAGTCTTTCATCCAGGAGAAACGGGAACGCACCATAAAGCGAAATCATTCCCTTCCCCATGTATCATCCTGCTGATTCCAAACGCCCCCATGTAGCTAATTAGCTATGTAGCAATATATGGGATAGATATAACACTGTCACGTCAGGTCACATGCTCACAGACACGCACTTAACGTACTCGTCGCCAGCAACGCCGAGCAGCGGGCCTGTCCAACGATGAACTCCCTATACACATCCGGTGTTCGTCAGACAAATTCTATACAGACAGACTTGGAACGTCTCAGGAATGGGGACACTTCAGCATCACTCCTGGGTACGTTCACTGACCCGATTCAAATCAAACTATTGACGGTCGTGTCTGTTAGGGCAGATATCAGCTTCTCTAGCCGCTATGCACAGAACGATAGACGACTACGACTCTATGGCAAAACGTGAGATGATTAGAGCTAAACAAGAGAAAGCGCAAATGTCAGAACAAAACGTCCTTTGTCCTCTCAGTACTGACAAACGTTCTCCAGGCGTTTGCAAAAGTTCAGAACAGACTATGCAGAGCTCAGGAACCAGTTCGACAGTCTAAAATCCCAGGTCGCTTCAGAAGTACATCTTTCTCTATCCCTCCCCCCCCTTGCTGGTCATAATTTAGTTTGGTATAGAAAGCTGCCGGCCAACGTGCAGACCTAATATCAACATCCGCCGCCCTTGTTTCCCCTTCAGATGCACGCCGACGTTTCCAGACAACTCCATCACAGAATTCATCACTACACCCGGGATTACGTCCAGAAGCCGACCTACACTCTGAATCACCGTTCCGAGGTCCTACTCCACAACCTGGTTTTGGGACTCGAGAACGCCATGCGCTCGATGAGCATTCCTTCATTCAAAACACGGAATCACGGTTGGACGAGTTTTTAGCCCAAGGACGAGAAGCCTTAGACAATCTGGTGGATCAACGACATATGCTCAAGGGGACACAGAGACGACTGCTAGACACAGCCAATACACTGGGTCTGAGTCGAAATGTAATCGGCTGGATTGAGAGACGCAGGTATGCCGCCTTCTGTTCTCATGTTTCTCATCTCTGTGCTGAAGCAATACCCCAAGCACGCAAGACATGTACATTTTCATTGCAGGAGCAATCTTCACTTTTTTCTGCTTCTTCATGATCTGGAAGTATCTGGGTTAAGAGAGCGGGTGCACACCGTATGTTTTCGTCTTGGATGAGAGCGGATGGATGATGTTTGCAGTCGTAATATTAATTACCACTTATTTTCTCTTAACTCTTTTTTCTTTTTTGGACGATGGCAAACGTTCTATGTCCACGACAGCACCTAATTCAACAATTTCCTCTAAACATAGGAGTGCCGATGACACAACTTAATCGATCAAGGCACAGGGTTCTTGTGGTAAATCCACGGTTGCCTCGAATGCCGAGTGCATCTAACCCACAGACAGAACGAAGGATCATAATTAAACCATACTCTGCATCACAAACGTAGTAGCCAACTTGAGGGATCCTTTGTCATGTCCGACCATGAGGGAGGGCTGCTCAATACACTGGAAGGAAGATCTCCTTGTCTCTCTCTTTATCGCCAATCACATTCACCTTAAGCCCAACACCAGCAGGGACACAACCCTCTCCAAATGCAGCTTCTAGAGCCAGCTTGGCCTGAAACCCGGAGCAATGCATTGGAAGAACGTATGTCGGTGAAGGTCGCAATTGTCTAGATAAAAAGTCCACTGTGGGTGGAATGCGAGGTGAGAACTCGGAGCCTGCGAGGTGTAGGCCGCCAATAAGCTGAGGAGTATCAGGCACAGTGGGGAGACGAGAATTAGATCTGGGCACCTCACCATGTAAATCGGCCTAGAGAAGATAGCAATGGCATCCTTGATGACATTGACGATTCCCGCATGCGAGCAACTATGGGTCCGGGCCTACGTTAACAACAGACGTTGGTGGCAGACGCAATGAATCGCTCACGCGCTGAAGATCACCAAGCCCTTTCCTGCGACATCAATAGCGGCATATCTCTCGTCCATGATGTGCTACCTTCGTTGGTTAGCCATGTCCTTCCATTCTTGTATCTTTCCATACCAGTTCCTTGACCCATTTCCCATCTTTCCCTGGTTCTTCGTACCATCTCACTCCGCTGGGCATTCCAGTTTCGAACGTAGTTACCCTTTTAATTTCTCCACTAACCCATATCGTGTTGCTTGCAACGCCATGTCCTTCCGAATATTTGTCTACAATCCCACCAGCCTTTTCAATAAGTTCAAAACTGGGATCTTCTGGCAGGGCACAGACGACTTTGTCAAAATTGGGTCCAGGTGCGATGCCGCGTGCCAAAGGACGGTCAGGGTGCACATCTACAACACATGAGGTTTTCCCGACTGGCTTTCGTAGCTCGAGAAATGATAAAAGTCCACCAGTGTGATCACGGTGCCAATGAGACGTTATGACACGATCAATCTTTTCCACAGGTGTTTTCATCGCCAGCATGTTGCGAACGAGACTTCGGTTATCTGGACCTGTATCGAATAACGTGTAATGAGATTCTTCGCCGTCTACTGATGTTTCCTTTCAACTCCAGAATAAGATCCAGTGGATATACCAAGCTCTGCCACCTAGACGGGCGACTTACAATTAGAGCGGCAAATCCATGAGCGCCTGCAGAACTCGTATTAGGCATTGTTAAAAAAAGGTTCGAGGATGTACCGCAGCAAAAGTTGTCTAGATCAAGCACGGGTACGCCATACACTTTATCGGGCTCAGGGTAGAGCTGTAAATGCTGGTGTACTTCGTGTACAAAGCCCGGAGGGAGCTTGGTCATTCTACAGTGAGCATCTCTGAGGCACTAAATCATCGAGCCGATTCAGGACAGGCGAACCATTCAATGCAGTTGTCTACGAGAAAGGTGATGCTGAGCTTGTCAACCGCTGTTGTAGGTGACATGATGTCAGAAGTATGAACAGACTGATTGATTGTAGCATTCAAATCTGGCTTTAATGGGTACATCGGAGCTCTGGTTTTACCAGATGGAACGGAGTATCACGATCTCTGTTGCATTCTTCACGTATTATAACGCTATCTGAAGAAAACGATGAGGGAACCCCCCCCTGGTATGTATTCATAAAACTGCCAGCAATCATAGGTAAAAGAAATTTAGAGAGCTCTAAGAGCGTTGCCTGCCAAGAGGGATGGGATGAGCACTCGGATGATTGATTAACATAAAACAAACGTACGTCATGCCACCGTAACCCATAGTAGCTCCTGATTCTGCAAGTTTCCGTTGTCTGAAGGCCTGGTAGGGGGTCGGATTATGACATGTAAGTGACAAGAAAAAGACATGCGTACTTTGCGATACTTGGTCCGTTCATAAGTGACTAGGCCGACCACGATCAGGGCAATTACTGATATTCCAGCGAAAACACCAAGACCAATTGGGAGAACGGAAAGCTTCTTTCCTGGTAGTTGGTATTGATCTGATGACTGCGATGCCTGTTCTGCAGCAGCAGCGGACGCGCTAGACGCAGAGGCACTTGCGTCTGGTGCAGCGGTGTTAGAGTCTGTGGGACTAGGTGGTGCTGAAGTCGGGGTTGTTGTTGTTGGACCATTGGTCGCTGTTGAGCTTGTGCTTGCTTGAGTGGGAATACCAGTGACCGTGGATAGACCCTGGGCATAACATTAATGACAAGTTGAATAGAGATAGCACTGATGAGGATACATACATTAACACGAATACCTGATCCCGTCGATGCACTCGCTGTGGATGATGGGGTGGCATCACTGGGTGGACTCGTGAATGTCGAGGAGGCTCCAGAGAAAGTCGTGGTTCCGGTTGCAGGAACTGCAGCAGATGAGCTTTGACTTTGGCCGACGTCCGAGGTAGTGGTCGTCACTGCTGGGGAGCTGTCAGTGGAAAGTGTTGCGGTCGGTGTCCCAGTAGGAGGCACGGTAGTCGTGCCGATAACAGATGTGGTGAATGAACCTGTAGCAGTAGACGGTGCAGTGTTTCCAACGATAGATGTTGTTGTGAACGCTGTAGGTGGAGTAGGTACAGAAGTCCCATTACCACCACCACCACCACCACCACCATATGAAAAGGAACACTTTTTAACCTCCTGAACTGCAGGTTTCCCATCCTTGTCAGTAATGGGTGTAAGGGTCAGTTCACACGTCTCAGTAAGGCCAGCAATCCTGCAGAGGTCATGAGTAATATTCTGATCAAAGGGTCATGATATGGCGCGTACGTCTGAGTTGTGCGCACGGTTTGGACTCCATTCTGGCGGACGCGCAGGGGCAGCGCATTGACTAGATTTATCGATAGGAAAAAGAGGTAAATGAGAGCCAGTTGCGATTGAATGATTAACAGCATGGTGAATGCCAAGAGCGAAGAGCGTTGAGTCCGATTCCTGCGGTTTCTCGACGGTAAATTGAGCTTGAGAGCGTCGTTATAAAAGAGAAAAGGATTGGAAGTGCCCACTGGGCGAAAAGAAAACAAGAAGGCGGGGGGGGACAGAAAGCGTTTGCGTTGAGAGCGAGCAGCACCGGCGAGTCGGCGGGCCAGTGATATATTTTTGAAACTCCGCCGTATCAATGCAACGGCTGTTGCCATTATAGTCACAGTCACAGTCACACTACCTACATACCACCTTCAACCAGCTTGTAAGTTTTGCCACCTCGCCCAAGCCCACGCCGTAGCCTCGTCAATGATCCAATCAATCTCGCAATCCAGACCGTACCCCACTCCTCAAATCCCATCGAAACCACAACGTTCATAACTACTGCCAATAATAGCGTAATCCGTGCAGAAAAGGGCAGTGCCATCACATTAAGCATCTCAGCAACCAATGGGGGTGGTGAAATCAGCACAACGAGGTTGAATATAGTCAGAACCAACACCGAAAATATGAGCCAGCCTTATTTAAACAATAGTTGATCAGTATGTCTCAAATAACAAATCGTATATGTATACCCGTACCGTTGGTCCACATTGGTTTGCGATACGGAGGTCCTATACTGAAGACCGCCGCTACAAGTATGTATTGAAAACATGACACCAAGAACAGAACAGAATTCTCGTAGTTCTTGCTTTCCAAATTGTTATCGCCATCGTCCGGTAATCCGCTTGGTGGAGGCGTATACCTAGGTTGCAGTCAGAACATACAACATGTGATGATTCCCCTCATGTTTCACCATTCTTGTCGGCGTACCCACAAATACGCCCAGACCTGCACAGCGCCTGTGATGACTATCTGTCCAACGATACTTGTTAAAACTTTCTTTGATACAAGGCTGGCCGTTGGTGGCTTCGGATATACTCGAGGAAACGGTAGTGTGCGTCCCACTGCAGGTTTCAACGTGTGTCAGAAAAATACCAAGTTGATCAGATACAATGATCTTACTCGTCACAGCAACCGGAATAATAATGAAGAGGTCAATGTACAGGAACTAAACAAACATAGATCAGTAACATGTTGCAATCACACCACATCAAAACGCAACATGCCTGGAAGTCCCCTAGGGAAGACGCAAACGAGTAGAGTAATGTCACCGAAGTGAACTGGATTAAAGAATAGAGAGCCCTAATAATAAGGGGGACCCTTCAGCAATCCAAGACTACTTGAAGGCCGTATAGTGCTCACATGTATTTGAAGCAGCTGAAGCTGGTTACCAACGCTGCTCTTCCTTGCTTGATCACTTCAAGAACGCACCCAATGTCTGGCGTGCTGGTTGTAAAGGGGGCCGCCACGCTAGCTTCCGCTTCTGATAAGGAAATACCGACATCTGCTGCCTTGAGAGCCGCGCAGTCATTCGCTCCATCCCCGCACATCAGAACGGTGTAGCCAAGGGACTGAAGACGCTCCACAATCTCATTTTTTTCATCAGGAGACATCCGTGCAAATATCTGGGTTTTGACCAGCATCTATCAGAGACCATCAGTTCGACGAAATAAATCGGGGGTAAGCAATGTTTCATACGCGTTGCACAGTTTCCAATGGTGCATAGTTGATCATCCATCGGAAGACGTCGCCCGTTACGACAAGCGAACAGTCTTGATAACTAATCTCGTCTGACTCGACTGTGTGGTGAGCGGGGGGCGTCAGAGGCTTGAGACTGTAGGCATCCAGCTTCCAGGAGGGGTCATCCGTGCAAGACCATTCTAGTTGGGACACGGGTGTGTCTGTGTTTCCTGCATCCCATATCAGAGAATTTCCATCTTTCACACTTAGCGAGACAATACCTCTGATAAAAGTCGGGAAAAAAACATATGCAGTTTGATTGATAAGATTACACTCTCGGGCCACGCTGACCGCGGTCAGTGGGTTGTCGCCAGTGATCATTCGACATGCTAGGTGTGCAGATCGTAATGATTGTATAGCAGGCGCAGTTCCTAACTTCAGACGATTCTCAAAGATAATCAGGCCCAAGAACTGAAGGCCAGACTCGGCTTGTTCTCTGTGGCGCTGTTCGTCAGAACGTGTAACTCGTATATAGAACACAGCTCCTACTCACCTCTTTAGCCTCTGTGCTTTAAGCCAGGACATGCCATCGATGCTCTTGCCTGCCATCGCAATCACTCGATAGCCACGCTTTGTGTAGTATGAAAGTAGGTCGTCGTAATCCTGGGGGACTTGAAGGGGTCAATAAACCAAACGCGGACAGGAGATCGAACAGCGCATACATGAGTCTCGCTCGCAGATATCCAACATGACCTCAGGCGCTCCCTTCACATAAATCTCCATGCTATTGCTTTTGAGTCGCTTGACAATGACGCTCATACGCCGAAGTGAAGAGACAAATTCAAAGGTCCTTATGACCCCCAATTCCAGGAAATGTGCATGCTAAGCAACACATCAGGATTCCTTTATGATAAAAGAGAGCTTGATCATTGGGGCGGACCTTTGCTGAGCCTTTTAAAGCGTCCTCCAGTTTGAACTGCGCGCTTCCAGGCGGTCGAACGACTGTTTGCACAAGAGACGTTTGTTCGGAAGCCACTCTTTTAGATTTAACAACGCCTGCGCCTCCCATCTTTCCTTCTTCCAGCGTCCATTTGGTAAATTCGAACATTTTGACATCCAGGGGATCACCGATTATATCCCCGTCAACCATTTTGAGAGAGTGACAAGTTGTCAGTGCGTACAAGAATGTCGCTTTGCCCGAACCTAGTGGCAGATCGTGAACATCTTCCACGAGTTCTCCAAATCGATTGACATGACGCTCCAAGCCGCGCACACCAAGGATATCCAAGCCGTCCTCCGTAAGTGTCCCGGTCTTGTCGAAACAACAAACGTTGATTTTACCTGCAACATTTACCCTACTTGGAGAGATGCAAAATATTGCCGACTTTCGAAGCCGGCTGATGGCGAAACTGGTGCCAATGGATAAGGTAGCTGGTAATGCTGGGGGTACAACAATCGTTATCAGGTCAAGAGCGCGGATTACTATAGTTTGCCATTTGACCTTATATGTACATAAGCTATATACACATATATCTTGGGCATATGAAAGCTCACCCCAATCCTGACAAATTGTACTGCACTGAAACAGAAGCCTAACCCCGCGATGCAAGCCAGAACACCGATGAACCGGACAGAGTCGCGGTAGAACTTGAAACCAATAGGCCTTGGGAAGAGCATGGAACGTACCAAAGCACCTTTCGTAGTATTGAAGCCTTATTATAAGGAATTAGAAGGACGGACCCAGAAAGATGACTGAAGACACCTGTTCGCGCTACAAAGGCTAGAGAAGGACGTAGGCGGCCATCTGGCGCTATGTTGTTGCGTACGCGAATAACTTTGGTGCCACCATAAAGCATGGCCTTAGAGGTTTCTTCCTTGAGGTCTTGCCACCGTGAAAGGTCTTCTTCTTTCATCGGCATTTTGCTCACAGGCACACTTTCGCCCGTAAGCATGCTTTCGTTAACTATAGCATCTCCCGAGAGTAAAAACAAGTCGGCTGGCAGGGTGCTAAAGTCGGATTCGGACAAGTTTATGAGATCACCAGGGACGAGGTCAGAAGAGTCACGTTCAGCCCCTGTGCGTTCAATAAGAAAATGAAAAGATAAGATTCACAAGTCCTCCTACAAAGTCCATCAATGAGCACAGCAGTTTTACAAGAATAACGCGACATTTCGCGCATTCGTTTGATTGTCTGAGAAAGCGCCCTGATTCAATGTTTACAACATGTAACGGCGAGAAACGTACGGTTTTGGTCTCCAATAGGGTTGCAATAATGGTTGTGATAGATATGAGAGCAATACAAAACGCGTAATAGTAATAGTCATCCAGTGTCCACAATGCAATACTCGCAATTTGAAAAACATAAAAGGGATGAATGATCTATTGCCCATAAACGTGAGGGGGATCAACGAGTAAAGAAGTAGAGTACGATACTTCATCAACCAGCAGAGACATTGTTGATTTTCCTTCAATTTCGATCTCATTGTTCCCGAATAATTTGAGGCGCTGCTTTCTGACAATTTCATCCATTCCGCCATGTACAGACATCAAAGTGGATGTGGACGGATCCCTCCAGTCCCTGGCGAATATGAGATAAGAGTTACGTTTTACTGTAAATTGCTAACCTGATCATGACAAATAGGCCGCTTCTAGGATCTAGAGCTAGTCGAGAGTAGCGATAATCCACAATTGGGAGCCGACGAAGCATGTTGTCCTCTGAGATGATACCATTGGTTTTGCCCTTCGCGGATATCGATGAAAGAGCTGCACTTGTTGTGACCTGGTCTAACGGTATGATAGATGGAAATACGGTGGTGATATGATATGGGTAGTCTAAAAATCGTATGGGAAATAGGCTGAGGTCTCTATGTGTGGTCTTGCAGACCCATCAGCTATAAATTATAACTTGTATCGCAAGACTCACCTCGATGACAACAAAACCATCTTTGGCGTCTATGAAGGCTTTTTCTCGGGCAACCCATCGTAACCACAAGCGGGGGAACCAGTGTCCTAAAAGTCCCAGCATTCCTAAAGTCATGACACACCCCGCAGTCCATAACCTAGACCGCCATGTGGTAACCTCAAAGCCGGTCAGGCGGATAGTACTGTCTTCGTCAGGTATATAGATTGTTTGTCTGCTAGGAGGACCCAGAGGTGGAGGATCTCGGTCTTCTAAGGACATGTCCATATCTATCCTAGCCTCACCGCCGAAAACTGGATCTGTAGACATGAGGGGAATGCCATAGCTACCACCAGGGGAGGGAGGATCAGAGCCGTAATCCATACTCTGAGCTATAGACGCGTTGTCGTTGATATTCATAGACCGTATTGAATCAGAGTCGGAGCCGTCTTCGCCAGAGGAATAGCCCCAACGTTCGTGCTCATCTTCATCGTCAGTTGCGAGAGCGTGCTCCGAACCTGCATCAGAATGTCTGCTGCGTCGAGAACGTCGACTCGTAGATGCATAAGAAAGCTGAGAAACCGAATGCGTGCGATGAGGTGCTTCTGTATTGGGCGCCCTACCAAACAATTGTGCGAGTCCACCAAAAACACCTCGGGGAGGTGATGATAGTGACGTTCGGCTTTGTCGCCTGCTTGGGTCATCGATTCTTAGAAGAGCATCCTCCTCCGCAGGAGCTTCACCGTCGAGTTCATCGTCGGTCTCTGGTGAGGTGTGGCTATCTTTACTGGATCTTCGCCTGCCAGATCTCACAGAACTCTGACTTTTTCTCCGCGACCGTGACCAGTTCTCGCTACTTCTCCTGCCAACTTCGAAGACCGACATCCTAGAAACACTGCTAGGGTTAACGGAGTGAGCTGGTCCGGAGAACATGGTGCCTTCGCCATCTTCTCCGTAAATATTACTGTACTGAGAGTCGCGCCTCGAGCGCCTGTTGTTAGCGAGTGCACTGCTGATATCGATGGCGGATGCGCCTTCAGTATAGTCGTGAGGTGACTCCGCGACGGGTGCCATTTCGTAGACGTCCCTGGTTGAATCTATGATGAATGCTAAATATCGGTGGAAAGGCTGAACATGGAAGTAGAGTGCAAAGACGTGCGGCGTTGATAGCCGATTACCACCGTGTATTCAACGTCCCCGACAGCCGGCCTCGCTCAGTCTCTCGCTCATGGCACCCACAAACAAGGCTTTGCACCAGCAGGCTGAAGACTTTTACAAGGTCACCACCGCTCGCATAACCCAAATACAAACCCAGCTTGCCATATCACCCCGAGGCACCAGACTCAGAGACAAAGTTTGTATTATCACCGGTGTTGGATCATTGAAAGGCATAGGGTAAGAATATCATCCTTAACACAACGGTATATGTACTCCATTCCATCCCAGACGTGCTTCGGCAATCCGTTTTGCTCATGAAGGTGCGGCCGCCGATATCTATATAAAAGTTACTTTGGGTAACAATGTTATTTCCAGGCGCAAAACATCTCTATCTTGTTGATTATGACCCTACCAACCTTCCCAATATCAAGTCAATCATCGAGAAGCTATACCCTGATGTAAAGGTGTGATGATTACTGTCTCAATCCGGGTGCAATTTATTCATCTTTCTCCACCTCACTCAGGTCACAACTTTACAAGCAGACGCAGCAGACGAGGCTGCTATTTCTGGTCTTTGTAACCAAGCCTTGCGTGAGGAAGGCCGACTGGATGTGTTCTTTGCTAACGTACTCTTTTCATCCCGTCATTCAAAAACAAGGGTTAACGCACTAGCAAGGCTGGTATCTCATCGAGGGCTATTTTGGAAGACGCGACTTCAGAAAACTTTATGAATGTAATGAGAGTCAACACCTTATCGTTCGCATCTTTCTATGAACTACTCTCCATATAAAACTAACTCTGATCACAGGTGTTTCCATGCCGTCAAGCTTGGTTCGGCAGCGATGCGGAAGGCTAACCCGTCGAGAGGCAAGGAGCGTAGTGGCGGGAGTATTATCATGACAGCATCAAGTGGGCACTTATCAAATGTCGAAGTACGATTTAACGAGCAGTCTGTTCAGTCGCCGGTCTCAATTCTGGTGCAGGGCCCGTAGATTGTAAGTACTATGTCCCTTCCTCGAACATAGCAACTCAGTAGGTTTATCAGATAGCGCTAGCAAAGCTGCGTATGTTTCAAATCTCGCACATCGATCTGCATTGATATACTCTATTACCCCAGTGTCAATTCTATAGCAAAAACCTCAGCTTATCAATTGCAAAAATCTGACATTCGAGTGAACAGCATCTGCCCAGGCCTGATCGAGACCGGAATGACCACTGAAACCTTTGACTATGCCCGTCAACGTGGAAACGCTGGTAAAATTGGGCAACTAAACCCTCTGGGTCGATTTGGGATCCCTGAAGGTATGCCAAATTATCTCATCTATTCCAGCCCAACTGTGACCCCGTGTGTGGCGTATCGTTAGAGATAGCTCAAGTCGCTGTGTTCTTAGCGTCAGGTATATTACACTCGCTGTTGGTACCGTGTTGCAATCTGACGCCAAACCGAGATGACTCAAGCTATGTAAACGGACAGAATATTGCTGTAGATGGGGGCTTGTCAGCTTCACATCCTGTCGTACCGGGTAAATGGGCCTGAGACAGTAATGAATAAACTTGTAACCCCGTTCGGGGTACGGAGTCCAACACCAGCTACAGTGTACTAGACGACGGATTTAGTGTCTCTGAGTTTAAATACGAGTGGTACTCTGACGGGGCTGACAAGACGCGTATGAGTCAATCTGCGGCGTATCAGGACGAGTCACTCAATAACTTACGTTAGGGTGAGTCCCTGCTTTGTTGCCAAGACCCTCACTTTCCGCTGTTCGAAAGTCTCGCTAGCGAACTGAGGTTCTTCTTTAACCTCAAGCTTGTATCGCGAAACAAGCATAGTTAAAATAGCAATGCCCTCTGTCTCGAAAAACCTGGAGTAATATCAGCTATCTATGACGGGCTAACGAGCTAGCGCGGGTTGACGTACTTGCGCCCTAAACATGCACGCGCCCCTGAGAAGAGTCAACAATTTGTGCTGGCCTCGAACAATGCGACATACCAGCACTGAAAGGAAGGAACGCATCCCGGGTCCATTCACCAAGAAAACGTGAAGGTTTGAAAGAATGAGGATCTTCCCAGTAACGTGCTGAGATTTGTGTAGTTATGAAAAGTGCCATGACTGCAGTGGGGATATACATACGATTGTAATGCAGGCCAGATACATCAAGATCGATGTCTGTGCCTTTTGGAACTACGACTGTAATCCTAGCACCTTTCGCGTCACTAGTCGCCAAGGTGGTGTCCTCTACGCTTGTTTTTGGGATACCTACCACCTAATACAGATGATGTAAGGAACTGTGATAAGTGTTGTCGGAAAGTGACCCAACGGGAGGAAACATTCGTAGCGTCTCATAGAAGACGCTGTTGTGTCATCAGCCAAGAGACTCTAAACTGAAAAAAATAACCCGGACTTACGCCATGGATTGTGTGAACAAGGGCATGTTGTCGTAAGTCTACATTCAGTTCAGTATTGGAGACCAGACTAGGGGCTTTTAGGCTGTGGAACTCACAAGAGTCTTTCCACTAGACAAAACACTATGAATGTGCCGATGCAAGATTTCTTGCTCTTCTGG